>JBCAUA010059828.1:0-11353 GCA_038406235.1 Peronia verruculata
TTTAATAGTTCAAACAGTTAGGCCTATTGGATTGTACACTAGATCCCAAGTCACGTGACTTCGCCTCCCAGCTGATCAGTTGCTAAAAATACCTAATTGAACGTGTTCGGGAGAGCCAGTGGTCATCCATGATCCACAATATAGAGAGACAAAGATTTCATGAATAATTTTGGGAAGAGTGTAGAAAAGCGTATCTCTTTGTTTTCAAATTGCTTTCTCTCTCCAGTTTTTTGTTTTTTCCTTCTCTTGCCTTTCTCCCTTAGATTTCTGCTGCCCTTCTCTCCCCCCCTCCGCCCCCCCCCCATCTTTTTTCAAACGTAATTGTTACTCAGATGTAAACATCTAGATCTTGTCTACAGATACAGAATATAGCTCTATAATGGGTCAAAATGAAAGACGGAAGTATAAATGATATCACATCATGATATTTTTTTTCATTTTATATATATATATATATTTTTATCAATTAAATACGGTTTTTAAAACAGAGAAAATAAATAACACTTGGGACCTTTGTAAATTTGAAAACGAAATACACTGATCTCGTGCGCCCAAATCTCAAGCCAGTTTGGTCCTTCATCAGGTGACAAAGACAAAACAAAATTAATAAAGACATCGAACAGGGTATATGGCAGAATATTTTAATTTCATGTTTTATTCACGGATCTTGAGGTGGTTTTTCAATTTTAAAAAATGACAATAAAATGTATGTCATGTATCAATTAAACAACTAAAATTTAATAATCTCTATTTTAAAGTGGTTAAATCATCATCAGCGGCATCATCACCATTATCATTGTTTCTTCACATGCAGCATGGTACGTTGAACAAGAACATTTCTACAAAGAGATTGGCGCTAGATATATGCATTGACTGATCAATCTGTTTTTTCAAACATTTTGAAGTTGAAATCATCAACTTCAGCTCCCTCACTAAATGATGGAAAACTAAATTGGTTTTGTCGTCTTCGATACATCTCACATGTACCTATACTTTATTTCTTTTTCTTTTTTTTTCACTTTTTTTTTCACGCATCCAGTATAGCCACACTGACGGACAGGAACATGAACACAGAAGAGAGTTTGGGCATTAATATCAATCTATTGTCTTGGTACTGAAATAACTTTCTCAAACACCTTAGTCGCTTAAACGTTCGAGCAGCTACTAGGAGACTAGGAGTCTCTCGCGCATAAGGAGACAGCCTTGGCGGGCGCACTCGAAATTCAGCGCCTGACTTCGTCAAGCCGGTGGTCGCACATAAGGTGACGTGACAGGCGACTGGTTTCGAGCGTCAGTTTCGAGCAGCTAAACGAATCTTTGCTCATTAGGAGACGTAGGCTAACACTTTAAGCACCATCACGACATGGGCATATGTTAAGAGATAATAAAGACGTCGAAGACATTCATTACGCTGCACATGTTTTACAGGCTCTGTTTTGATGTTGTTGTCGTTGTTGTTTTTTACAGAGAGTAAAATTTGGTCTATATGCACGGCTTTCTTAAAAACTAAGGCCAAACCTAATCATACTTCAGAATGGCTATATCCTTGATCTTCGCCTACTAAAAAAAAAGGGGGGGGGGGGAGTGATTTTTGTTTGCTGTTAAAGTAGCCTTTCAATAATATTCAGCATGTTCAAATTAGAGGTGGGGAAAAATGAGTTTTAGCAATGCTGCCTTGGATTTTGGCGTCTCTAAGTCGCCTCCTAAATCTCTTCCGTCGATTTTCAACTAAATGAAACTTGGGGAATATGTTTTTGAATATAATAGCTCAAACATTTCGTATTTTCAACTCTTCTTATGCACTAGAAAATTTTGTACTTTTTAAAAAAAATACCATTATTTTTCCTGTAAGTCATTTTTTTTTTACACCGCTGGGGGGAGATGAGTTTAACCATTACCATCGAATTCGGCAAGGTCAAATTAGAGGAAAACCATAAAAAAAATAAATAAATAAATAAATTCGAAATCTCTCATGGTTGCCACGGCAACGGTCTTCATCTGGAATTTAGTACTCAATATTAAGTAAATTTACTATAAATAGGATTCTACATTAATTTTTCAACTCATTTCCTTAAACATTTGTACACATATTTTTCAGTTCAATATCTAAACATGGACAGAGGGGATTTTTTTTTTTTTTAATATTGGCTTAGTTTTCATTTTAATAAATTTTTAAAATCGATATTTAAAAAAGAAATCACAGATTTTGCAAAAATTTGACCCTAAATCTCAAATTTCTCAAAAATTTGAAAAGGTTATCAAAAATCCGCTCTGATCATTTTTGCGTTTTATTTTGTTCATGTCACATTTCATGGCAATCGGTCCATAAATATAAAAAAGTAGATAGCATATTTGAGGTAAGAAAAAAACAAAAACAAAAAACAAAAACAAAAAAAAAAAAAAACGAATTTTGAGAAAAAACAAATTTAACGGTTTGTTTTGCTAAAGAGCTTCTAATCGAACATGCAACCCCAAAACATCTTTATTTCATCTACTAGACCTTTCCCCATGATTTCTATTCCTACCTTTGCTTTCTCTTTTATTCTACCCCCATTTTTTCTCCATTTTGGCTTCCCTACTCCGATCTTTTATGGAGTCATTTTAGGGTCAGAGAGGGCTATATATGGCTGCCATGTCTTAAGCGGTCAAAACCAGGGGTGTTTTTACTCTTCCTATGATAGATAATGCACTAGTGGACTCTGAAAGAGCAGAAAATGACATATTTCAGCCTAATTAGATTGTGAGAAGTCTATTTCAGAGGCACAGGTGAAAGTTTTCACTGAAATTGGGTGTGGTCAATGCCTCAGATGGTCAGCCAGTGTCAACCTCTGGCACTAGGGCTTCCGATAGTGGTAAAGGAGATCATAATCAAGTCTTCCTTACGCAATTTGCCCATAGCCAAAGCAATAGAGATGATCTATCATTGATTAAAGAGCCCGAAATGAGCAAGAGCCTGATAAGCAGAGGGACAGGTTAACCTTCGCTTTACACCCCTCTCCCCACACCTTAGAATGGATATATCAACTTTCCAATAACATTTTTATATTCAGTAGACACCGAACTTTAAGAAAACAAAAACAAACCCAAAATCGAATATTTTGAGCAAAAACGAAATTTTAGCCCCCTGCCTTCCCCCCCTCCCCCCGCACCTTAATGAGACTTCAAGTCTCTCCATTTTTAATTTTTTAAAACTAAAAATCTTCTTACAAAGACAGTAAGCTACTCATTATTCGTATTTTGGTTTTGTGAAAGGCAGCGTCTACATACACAGTTACCGGCCCCGGCCGACTCAGAATCTATGTACACGGTAACCAGGTATGTGCACTCACCGTAACCGGGCACCTAGCTTCAGAATATTGCGTACACGGTAATCGGGAAACTGCCTATAATTAATTATTACTACTGATATTATCGATTCAGAGCCAAAAATGGCAAAAATAGGCGATTTTCACAGTTCACAGTATTCTAAATTGCCCTCTAGAAGACCTTTGTCTGCGTGTTTTATCTTAGTGGCTTGTTGAAATGTGTGTGTATTTCGAACTTTTTAGGCATAAAAAATAATTTAAAAATTCATAAAAACTGAATTTAACCATTAAAAAATTTTCCTTCACATCTAATAATGTTTATGACTCAAGTAGGCCTTAGTCTGTGGAAGTTTTTTTCTCATTACATCACATTTGGATCAATTACAGGCAGATATCCTGAGGGCCTGTGGAATTGTTGGGCATTTTTTTTTAAGCCTGTAAATCTGGTTTCAAGGTGTAATCTTCTAATTTTGTGAAATAACTGAGGGATAATTAAACGTTTTCTATTTTTGATTAAAGGGGCGGGGGGTGCGGGTCCTGAGAGTGATTTTTCGAATGCTTGGACTAGGGATTTTGCTTCAAATTCAGACTCAGCATGTCCGAATTAGAGGAAAAGTGTGGGAAAAAAATTGTTTTGCATCCGGTTGCCATGACAGCACCGCCATATTGGATTTTGTGTTTTGAAAATTAGCTATTTTCAAAAGCCTAAGACTCCTAGAGTACTGAATGAAACGGAGTGAAATTTTGCACCTGATTAATGTGATCCTTTTTAAAGGACAAAGTGCATTTATTTTCCTTTACGTGTCATAGAATATTTGTTATAAATTTTTAAAATATGTATATCGACGGATGTAATTTTTTCACACTTTTCCACCAAATATCCACTTTTCCTTCACAAACGGCAAAGCAATCGAGAAAAAGCGATGCATTTTATCAAAACACATGATATGAAGAATGTATATTCCAAATTTGAAGGCAATTGGTTGAGAAATAAAAAAGCCCTAGGGAAAAAAGTAAAATAATCATATATTTGAGAAAATCGCAATTAGTGGGGTGGTGTTGGTGCCGTCTGGGGGCATAAAACATGTTTCTGGCCCTATCCATTATTTTCTGTTATGAGAAGAGTTCAAAAGAGTGTAAAAATAGGAAAATCACATTTTTGATGTTTTACTCCCAAAATCTTATTTTCAGGACCCGCACACATCTCTCCCCCTCGCCCCCCCCTTAAGAACAGATTAGTTGAAGACAGTATATGACTATGACACTCAGATATGGACCACTCAATCAGAGACCCTCTGATGCAAGTGAAAATTGCTCAAGTGGTTCTATCCTGTCTATACATTGTTCTTGGCATCAGGGTCAGAACACCGCAGTCTTCTAGGGGAAAAGCATACATCAGCTAGATACAGATTTACCACATGCTCTTTCAAAAATCAATTTTATTGTCTTTCAAACATCAGTGAATTTGACAAATTTGTTCACAGCCAGAAACACAAGAATAAATTAGAGGACATTAGAAGACAAAGTGATTTTTTCATGAGAGAAATTTTCATTTTTCGCAAGATAAATCAATAAAGGTAGATTTCAGTCAGACAGAGAAAATTCAAGATGAAATAGACAGTAGTATCATCACTCCATTTCTGGTTTGGAAACCATTTAAGAATGCATGGTTTTGTGATCCACGCATATCACAGCCTCTCAATTCATCGGCAATCATTGTCACAAATACATCCTAACAAATGCTTACACCAGCCTCACAAAATACTTGTACATTATTTGACGCACAGTTGAGCTCACACAGGACGAGTCAGGAGTATGTATACTAATTTCCCAATTAAATTTATGTGCTCTTAATCTCCATGACTTCACCTTTCCAAGTCATTCAAAATATCATGATTATGTTTTGATTGCTAGAAGGAATGACCACAATCTTGACATAAGAATATGTAATTTGACTTCAGGCTCTCACTCACTAACTGAGCACAGCACGAGCACAGCACGAGCACAGGTAACCTGCCCAGCTCATAGCCTAAGGGCTTATCTCTCAGCCCGGGTCAAACTGGCCATTAATAAGTGCTCCGCTTGGAACTGCTGTTAACAGTCTATCTAACTAACATGACACTGAAAAACTCAAGATACAACAACCAACATTTACGATTTTTCAAAATAATACAACATTGAAGATACCACTAAAGAACACAGCACTCATTAATAAAACAAAGTCATTAAATTAATTGTGTATTAGACGTTTATTAACCTAAAAAAAGCAGTAGAAATGGAATTGCCTGGTATTTAATGCTGGAATAGAAAAAAATTAGATGAAAAATGAAGAAAACTAAATACATATAATCGCAAATGTTTCTGTCCCTGCGGAAAATTGTGAAAAATAGTGCCAAACGTTGAGCTGGAAAAATGCCAAAAGTTGCGCTATACCCCAAAGGAAAAAGTTGCAATTCAATTTTAAAATAAACAATATGGAAAACAAGCCTTTTTTCTCAAAAAGCAATGGATCTGACCTTTATTCTATGTCCCTTTCCACTAGATAAACAAAACAGTTTTTATCAATTGTCGGTTAAATAGAGTGAAAGACAGCCTAAAACATGTGTCAGTTGTCGATGAAAGATAGTCATAGACATGTTATAATAGTTCTTTAAAGAGAGTAAAAGATATGTTTGAACTGTCGGTCAAAGATAGTAGAGGACATTCCAGTAGTCAACGAAAGAGAGTAAAAGACGTCTTTGAGTTGTTGCTAAAAGACAGTAAATAGCATATATCAATTGTAGGTCAAAAGACAATAAAGGATATATGTCAGAGATTGGTAAAAGACAGGCAAAGGCATGTTTGAGTTATCAGTAAAAGACAGTTAAAGCCATGTGTCAGTCTTAGGGTAAAAGACAGTAAAAGAAATGTTTGAGTTGCCGGTAAAAACAGTCAAAGACATGTATCAGTTGTCTTTAAAAGACAGTCAAAGACATGTCCCAGTATTCGATAAAATAGAGTTAAAAACAAATTTGAATTGTCGTAAAAGACAGACAACGGTTGTCGGTATAAGAGAGTCAAAAACATGCTTCGATTGCCATTAAAAAAACAGTAAATACCATGCTTAAGTTGCCGGTAAAAGCCAGTCAAAGACGTGTAGCAAAGACATGTTTTTGAATGGTCGGTAAAAGACCCCCAAAGACGTTTATCAGTTGTCGGTAAAATATCGGTAAACGACAGTTAAAGACTTAGTTGTTATTAAATGAAAGTCAAATACGTGTAAAGACTGTCAGTGAAGACAATAAGAGACATGTGTTATTTGTCGGAAAAAGATAGTCAAAGACATGTTTGGGTTGTCGGTAAAGGACTTGTCAAAGAGATGTGTCAATTATCGGTGAAGATAATCAAAGATATATTCGAATTGCCGATAAAAGGAAGTGAAAGGCATGTGTTAGTTTTCGGTAAAAGACAATGAAAGACATGTTTGATTTGTAGGTAAAAGACAATCAAAGACCTGTGCCAGATGTCTGTAGAAAACAGTAAAAGACAAATATGTGTTGTCAGTAAAGACAATCAAAGACATTGAACAGTTGTTAGTAAAAGACAATAAAAGGCATGTTTTACTTGTCAGAAATAGACTGTCACAGACATGTCTCAGTTGTCGATGAAAGACATTATTAAAGAACGCAGGTCAATTGTAGGTAAAGAGAGTCAAAGACATGTGTCGGTCATCAATCAAAGATAAAGACATGTGTAAGTGGTAGGTAAATGACCCAATGGATAAATAGCATTCTTCGTAAAAGATATGTGTCACTTGGCAGTGAAACACAACAAATGGATAACATTATGTGTGTTAAGAGGCATGAAATATCAGCAGTTTTTTTCGTTCTTTTTTTACTCCTTGACTAGTCCTGCAGACGTTCTTTTTTGTCCTTTTTTTTTTTTTTTTGAAAGAGGCGGGTGGGGCGGGGGGGAGGGGAAGGGAGGGAGAGATGGGCGTGTGATATGAGGATCGAAAAAAGTTTGAGGAGAAGTCACACACACACACACACACACACACACACACACGCACTTATGACACACACTCATCACACCAGGGATGTCAATCTGTCTCCATGAACGAGTAGGAAATGTTCCTGGCATACTCTTTAACAGCATATAAAACTGAAGTAAGTTAATGGTAAATAATGCCGGATTTGGGGCCAAAAGAGAAACTACTGACAGCCAAAAAGTAGGCAATCCTACTAAAGTAGGAAATTTGACATTTCTGTCACACATACACACACACACACATTCATCACACACCCACGACACATATTCATCACACACAATCATCACATAACACACGCACATGACACACACTCAAGACACACATTCATCACACATACTCATCAAACAACACACATTCATCAAACACACACACATTCATCACACACACACACACACACACACACACACACACACTCATGACACACATTCATCACACACATTCATCACACACACTCATCAAACACACATAAACAAATATTAGTAGTACAAATCTACCATATTGACGCAATCTACGAGTTGTCCGAAGTCGACTGTCTAGTGTCTATCTCTAAACTCCTCTCAACATACACAAATTAACACAGACACACAAACTGCACTAGAGGACTCATGGTGCCGAATGGTTGATCAAATGTAACTTTTTTTTTTTTTTTTGGTACATTCCCCGCCTTTCAGCATCGATAAAACCAGAAACTGGGCGTGTTTGTAATTCAGCTGGTCTTATGTCAGTGATTGAAGAGGCCCTTGTAATTACATGCATGGCCATCAATCTGCATACCATGTCTACAAAGAGAGGAGAGAGAAAGAGAGAAGAAAAAAAATTAATAATAAAAAGTCTGTTTAGTGCCATTTGCTTTATTTTCGTAACCTAGATCTATATCTCCATTATATCATTACACCCCCCCCCTCCTCCCTTTTTCCCTGCAGCCCCCGCCCTTTCTCACACATCTAACACTAACACTAACAGACACACCACAGGTCTACAAACGACCAGCAATGCGGGATTCTTGGAATCTTAGATCCACACCTTTTCCCTGATCATCTTCTCCTTAGCCATACAAGTACTAAAAGGTCGATTTGCCCAAGGACTCGGTCACAACTCCTTGCAAATGCACAAGAGTCCATTAACATATATGTAATTTGAATCAATGGCAAGCGACTCGCTTTTCGCATCTTCTCCTCAGATCCCAAGAGCAAGGCGTTCATCTGCACACAACGTTCACAACGTTGAGGTTCAGTACATCTTTAGGCTTTAGCTCACACCAGTTTTCTTCACGTGAGTGACCGTAAAACCTGTGTACAGTGAAGACTTCATTTCGCAATCAAAGTTCAACATTGGCCTCGTGAGGAAAAAAAAAAGGGGGGGGGGGTGATGCAGTGTTGGTAGGGGCAAAATGAACTGATCTTCACAGTAGTACATTGTACATGCCGTGGACAAACTTTAAAAACGCTTACTTGCCAGCTGAAGTGGTGATACGCGGCCATTTATATCTAAAATGCCGTTTCCTAAGCATGGCCTGAACTATAGAAACAGTGGTGCTTCAGTAATTTCTCCTGACATGTTTATGGTTAATCACACACGATACAGTCCATGGGCTAGTAAAGCTGCGAGATCCGGGTTCCTGCTAATCTCCCGTTATCTCTCTATCAGCGTCATAAGAACCGTCTCCGTATACCTCCTGGCCGGCCTCTGATAGCACACCAGGACTGTCTATAATATACTGCATGCTGGGCTTGTCACCACTAGATCTGGGCTATCCAAACACTGAGTGCATCGACATTCTTTCGCCTCATAAAACTGCAGACAAGGCAGATAAATACATGACCAAATATCGGAAATGGTTGGGGCAAAGAGATTAGAGGTATCTTCTTCCTTTCTTCTTCGCCTTCAACTCGGTTTGGAGCATTGGGGAGGGGAGGGGAGGGGGGGGTCCTGATGAGTTGTACGCCTATCTCCTCCATCTGTCTTGTTGTGGGCTACAGTCTGGGTCTCCACAAACAATCAGAACTATGACTGATGATGATACATGTATCTTCGATTCTGGTCAAATATGAATTTTACTATCTTTAATAAAACAATCTTTTTGTATCTCTTTCAATGTCTTTTACCCTCACATGGAAGTGAATATTGTATGCGCACATGCTAACTTAACTTTAATTCCGTGTATATCCCCGAGCTGAATAATTCTGAAAACCATGCGTACCAAAACTACCTACAGTTTAATCTCATAACCTTTGAGCGCTGAATGATTCATTTGTTATTCCCTTGAAACTGGCGTGTATTCTTCCATCTCTTACAGTTGATCTGAAAATCAGTGATGAACCCTGTGACTCCTAAACCTGGCAATGACCGCGATACTGGCCGTATAAGCCACGCCAGGGGATCAACATTCTACCGTAGTTGCAGAAAAGACGGGCATTCAAGGAATTGGTTGCTTAGTCATTCCAGAGCTATTCCCCCAACAGGACTGATCCTTCCCCATTATCTTAGGAGTAGGAGATAGAGGAATGCCTGCTACTGCAACAGCACTACACACTTCTGATATCTACATGTTCTGTCAGATATTCGAGTCCATATACATGTAATATGTAATGGGTGGAAATGCAATATAAATGGGTGACCAGAGAAAACTTGACATTTCTGACTGTGTCTTGGTATCGATTAGCATATTTTCATTTATGACAGTTCTTTCTGCAGCATAATAATCTTAAATCACAAAGAAAAAACCGTAGTAATTCTCAGCTTGACTTTGTTTCAAACTTTAAATATATCGATTCTAACTGTGACTTTGACATTCAAGTGAAACAAACAAAAAATGAGTTCTGATTCCAGCTATATGTTGTGTCATTCTACATTTAACATTTGCTTTTACACTTGAAGAGCCACATACAAAATCCTCCACTTTATCATAGTATAATCCCAGCTCTTTTCCTCTTAGTGCTCCTCTTAACCGTAGGCAAGGGTCGGGTCAAACACTTCCTCGTTACGCTTGCCAATAATTACTTAAGTCTATTCAGAACAGCAATTATTGAAGTTACTATTGGCTGATACTCCACATACGGCCCTTGACACCTGAACGTGTCACCCAGAAAAAAAAATAAAATAAATATATATATATTCGAAATCTGATATCTCAGCTGCTTTTCTTGACAAATCAAGGGTTAAATACTGCTCCCCTGCCTAGTCTGACCACCATTCCCCACCAAGCTATCACTTGCCCCCATCTCCAGGCTAACCCCGCGCTCCAGTGCGTCTCCTCGCCGCCCGAAGGCTGAAAACCACTGAGGCAGAATTTACGTGCCGTGTTTAACCCGGCTCTTATTCTTCCGTTATCTACAACTGCCACAGTAGTAGGGAGGAACGGCCAATAAGCTTTATACACTTCTCGGACAAATCCGGGAGAGTATCGCATAAATCTATACTAGAAATCCACAATGAATAAGTAGTAAGACTCGTTTTATTTTCTAATTTGGTACCTACAGAGCCATACACAAGAACCAGAATGGTCTTTTTTCGCGTGCCTTTAAAGCATAAAATCAAGACTGAACATGTAGCAATCAATGAATCTAATATCGCAAATTTGTGATAAGAAAATTGCTTTTGGCTCAAAAACGCGTGCTGTGAGGACACATCATAACTTCGAAGCATGCCTGTTTATTTCACCTATGCACAGCTAGCTGCAGTTTTCAATTTTCAACACAAAAACAAGAGTCTCAACTTTGGAGTCTTGTCACTTAAGCGGTTTGGATGAAACAGTACAATAGTATTAAACAAGAACTTGGCCGGCCGGATGCTGACAGCTCGCTTATGCCACACAGACGAGGGCGTGTTGCCACAGGCTCGGGACTATTCCACATACGACATTCCCATACAGCGACCTTACACCGCATCACTGAGTTTGGGAACGGGGGGTGAGACAATGGATAAATAAGGTAGAAGTTTGTAGGCGGGGGGGGGGGGGGGGGGGGGGGGAAAAAAAAATTCAAAAAAAAAAGGGGGGGGGGAAGGAAAAGAAAAGGGA
>JBCAUA010059861.1:0-11351 GCA_038406235.1 Peronia verruculata
CTTAAAAAGAGCTTGACATGACTAGATACTTTACATATGTCTAGTTTGAATATGAAAATTCAGTTTGGCATTGCTAGCCAATTCACCCAACATGCTTAATGAGCATTTTTTTCACTGTTCAGTGACAACATTATCAAAAAAGGCAAGACAGAGTGACTTTCCAAGTAACTCACATTAAAAAAAAAAATGACCACATGACTGCTTACTATTTTTGTTCAGCTTATTTCAGCTACCACACTGTCAAACCTGTCATGTAAGGAATACTCAAAAATGAGTCCTTTGGTGGAAAAATTAAAGTTTGAAATTTAAGGAAAACTGAAAAAAAAAAAAGCAAAATTTTACCTTAACTGGCAGCATCTTTTTAAACATGATATTTTCAGACCCACCAAATCCTAGTCTGCTGTACCACATGTTCATTTCAGCTATTTGGGCCTATAAAGATATGGAAATGTTAGAAATGAGTAATTTCCACAACATGGAGAAATACTACACTTTTATCAGACATAAAAATCAGAAAATGTGAAAAACATGATTTAACGGATCCTTCTATGAAGTTTTCCAAACAGTAAATTTACCTTAATCTCAAAACAGTGAGAAGAAATTGCTAGAGAACAATGTCTTTTCAATGAATTCATGATCAAGAAATGACAGTTTAGGAAAGATAAAGATAAATATCTTATTTTTTTAATATATCCTCATAAGAATATGATCCATAAGCAAAATATTAATATATATATATATACAACTGAGTTTTCAGCTAATCAGCCCATTAACAGTCAATGGCACATGAACGACTTACAAAACTTCCTTTCAAAGTTATTGTCACTTTTTGGAATTTCACTATATATTCTGGCAGGGGAGGTCTGATGCAGAGAGAATGGTTGTGAGTCTGTGGATCGTTCAAAATACAAATGTTGTAATTGAGAATATTAGAGAGAGCTCTTTGGAATTTTAATGATTATAATTAAGTTATGCACTTCAAGTTGTCATATTTGTTTGTTCCACAATTTCTTTTAGATGGGTTTTTCTCTCTCTCTCTCTCTCTCTCTTGTATGGCTCATAACAATAACATTGCAAATGCAGTAGATTTGCCTTTAGCTCACTGAGCATATGAAATATGATGCATATGCAGTAGATCTGCCTTTAGTTCACTGAGCATATGAAATATGAACAGTAAGCGTATATTTATTTCACATCTGAAATAATTTGATGAGATTCATAATCTGAATTATTGATAATCAAACTTGCAGCACAAAGCCTAAGGACTTTGAATCAAGCAGATTCTACTATAAAACACACCTGACAGGAAAATGAGTATGCTGCACTTTAGAGTATCTTTGTAATGACTTCTATCAATGCCGAAGTTCTATCTGTAATGACTTCTATCAATGTCATAGTTCTATCTGAGTGTATGCACAGAAAACAATATCACTTGCAGTGCCTTCAAAATTTTCACTGAATAAATTCCACAAACACTGTTCAGCAAAAATTACATATATTGCAATTTAATGCAATTAAGCTACATCTTTGCTATCAAGTAGTTTACCGTATCAACAACAGTTATAAGAAGATTATGCTCACCATGGTCTCTATAACTATAGTAAGCTGGTCCCTGTCAGGGCTGACAAAGCTGACATAGGAACCACCTTTGGCTAGTTTTCCTATCCCCATTCCATGAGTTAGGTATTTCCATCCAGGTGAAGTAAACTGGGCTGTATGAGCTGAAAGAGTCATGAGGAGTAAACGTTACACAAAAATGGTGTCTAATAAAAGACATGTGGCATCAAATTTACATGGAAATTTTCAAAGAAACATTATTCTTTAATCAGCATGTAGTATTGTTAACGAAGAGAACATTTTTTTCTGTAATAATAAGAGAAACATAAAATGAAGTAACTAAATGTAAAGCTTCCTTGCAACATGAAAGAGTAATATCATGTGACAATTTACTGACAGAGACAGTCACAAACAAAAGAAATCTAGCACTATGTTCATATAATTCCTTTACTGATTTCATTGTCAGCATTCTTGAACACACCCATTACTTTACTTCAGAAGCTTTCTAGGCCATCTTCACACATACCTGAGAACCAGACTGGAGTTTTCACTTCATAGTTGCCAGACCAAGGTTGGGCGGCTGTCATAAGGCCAGCACTATAGAAGGGTAAACCGACATAATAGCTACCAATCAGGTTCCATGAAATAGTCCTGACAGAGACAAAAAATAATGATTTTGAAGGACTTATGGGAAACACATTATAATTCACACTTCTAAAGCCTCATTAAAATATTCAAGTAGGAAATGACTCCATGAATCAGTGCTAATGATCACATAAACAGTGTGATATCTGGTTACATGAGGTTTTTTAAAAAGTATGTACAAATTCAAAAGAAAAAACCCTCACAGACACAAAAGGGAGGAAACAATGAATACTGCATAAATGATACCAAAGTTCCTCACAAGCCAAAAGCTTAGTTTGAAGAGAACTTCTATGAAGTGGATGATTTAGACAATTAAATATGAGTGACCGATCTTATATATTTATCTGACATGTATTGTGTACATGTTCTTAATTTTTACCTTTCTTCTGAACCTGCCATTGTGTAACATGTCAGGACATGGTTAAGCAGGGAATCTATATAATAAGAGTGATGGGGGGAGGGGGGGGGGGCACTTATCTTATGGTCCAACAATATAATAATGGTCCAATAAATAACTTTCATGCGGGACACATGACGCATTCAAAATATGTTTTCTTTGAGTAATATTAAGTTTAATGAACCAAAATATCAGCATCGAGGTGCGCATGCTGGCCAAAACATTTAGGTTGCAGGACTATATATTTTAAAAAACCTCCCACGGAGACTGTGGGGTACCTAGCTAGTATCATACAAGGCCCAACAAATTTACCAATGTGAATGAATGTGAGTGTGCCTCTGCCATGAAGTACACGGCGATGGGAAAAAAAGCCATTCTCCTCCCACCTCTCCCACTGTGTATGGGTAATATTATAATAAAAATATTCCTCTATTATTTCAATTTACTTCAGACTGTTTTTTTTTTTTATCCCTGCTCTTACCTACGAAGGCAGACTGTCATAAAATAAGTCAAGTTAAACAAGAAAGGCTGTGGGCCCAGTTTCTATGATTTAGCCACTTTTTAACGTTGCTCCTTAAGGGCATAAAGTTTGCGTGGATGCTTGTGGACTCACGTGAATGCCAACAACCTTTACCATGGCCAGACATGGTTAACAATGATAGCTGAGATAACCTGTTTTCAGGCTGAAAAGCTAAAGACAGCATTTATTTATTTATGGCATCATTACATACCTTTAGTTGTATACAACACAACACTATCAGCACTTACGCTGTGAAAAGTCCATTGACATAATTTTGGTTCAGTAACTGAAAAATGTATAAAACAAAGAATTATTAACAATAACATTAAATCCTGTTAAAATTTGGGTTCTACACCAAACAATGATCCATATTAAAGATGGGCATCAAATGAAATCAGGAGATTAAATATTCTTTGTTATCACTTTCACTTAGATTTATCTTTCTATGCTGTGCACTATACATATGTCAAGCAACTTAGGTAAAATGAGTCTGATATCAAATTGTTCAAGTCTAGAATTACTGATGTTGGAGGAGATGGAAATGAAATAAATAAGATGTAGCTACAGCTCTTCTGTACACAAATAATCATGTCTACTTCAAAGCTAACTCCTGTTAGTCTATGGTCAGTAAAATCCATTCCCCTCAATGAAACTACCTGTGACATATGATTGGATTCACAGGACTGTGGATATATGTCTCACCCTTGCCCAGCAGCCACCACCAACATTATCATTCACTGTGCTGTAATCCTCTGAGGACCATAGTTGTTTTCCAGTCTGCACGGCCTTAGGTGATGAAATGGTTCCTGGATAGTGAACTCTGTATTGAAAAAAAAAAAAAAAAAACCATTGAAATGGCAGACTAACTTTAAATTTTCATTTTGCCTCGTACAAGAAATGACAAGAAAAGTTATATCCTCAGTTTTCCTTTATATGTAACAATCTTATGGTTCATACACATGTGCCCTGGAACACATTTGTGATAAAATATCAGGATATCAATGAACTTCACAATGGGTCCAAGGCAAAAGAAGGAAAAATAAGGCTAGCTTTATACTTCTAAACATTGACTGTAAAAGGAGTAGCATATCCATAACCACAGTTGAACTGATGGCTATCAAGACAGCCAGAGAATTTAACATTTCCTCTCCAATCACTATGCCTCCTTATATTCCAGGCTACCAGAGACAAACTGCAGCCCAAATGTCAGAAAAAAAAAAAAAAGATTGAAAATTGATAGAAAATTGTGTTCAATAAAAACAATAATGTGTTTTGATCTGTGATGATAAGCAAGAACAGAGGCACCTGTCAAAATTCTTCAGCAAATCTACATCTACAATTTCTTTCATATAAATTCACAGGGAACAGGCATCGTTCAATGTTATGCTACATTTGTGAGTCATGGATCTTGAATGATTAAATTCTCACAATACTTAGTAATAAATATGGGCATAGCTTTATGATTTGTCCACACCACTACATCCATTTATTTGTGTCTGGTTTCATGAAAAAAATGTTCAGACAATGAATATAGTCCATATTCCATATATACAAAATATTATCTTAAACCTCACACAGATTATGTTTGGACCAACAAGTTAATGAGTACCCCAATGCATGAACTGAACTGGAAAGGACTGGATCAGTCTTGAGCCTGTCAACAAAATCGGAGTTTCCATCTGGCATTATAAGCAATACATCCTGCAGGCCTCTCTCATCTAGGCTCTTCCGCAGTAGCTGCACAAAGACATAATATATTAATACCAATTTGTCTGGTTCAATTTATCTGTTTGATAATTTTCTAGTGTATTCTTCACCTATTAAAATTAAAAAAAAAAAAGAAAAGAAAACAAAGTCACTTCAAATAAAGGAACAAATTTAAATTCACTTCATTCATGTACGACGTGTTACTTGATAGCATTATGATTTATGAATTATGTGTATTTTCACAAGCATATCAATATATTATTATCCTGCTGGCCATTTAGTAACAAACATCTGGTTTCAGCATAATTCTCAGCATATAAACATAGAAAAATAAAGAATGACATGCATTTCTGTGTTCTGCTCAGTTTTTTTTTTTCCCCCCATGTTTTACTACAATTTACATATGAGACATGACATGATGAAATCAGACACTCGTCAAACTCAGTCGACCAAAGAAATCACGTGTTTTGCAACAGTAAATGAATTTTTAACATAATTTTTTTTCTTCACCAAACCCTTCTTTATCAATGAAAAAATGTTTTTCAGAGTTCAGTTTACTGAAATAAATCCAGTAAAAGTCCAAAAATTGTGATTAGGTGGCATGGCCTAACAAAGATTAATAAGGATTTACTAAAATGATTGGCCATTTTCTCAGTAAATTCAGCTCCAGGAACAGGTCACTCACATAGTCTTTAATTGCCAATATCTCAACTTCTGCTTAAGGTAGAACAATCATTTTTTTCACACACTACAATGAATTGTCTTCACATTGATAGCAATAACTCCATATGCTAAAAATTTGACAAGAGCCTGATTTCATATGTGGCATCTCATATAAAAATGAAATATGTCAACTCCAAATTTATGCCAAAAATTTCTCTTCTTTGTTCTATAGGCATCACTTTTGTTTTTTATTTAAAAGTTAAAATGATGATAAATGATTGAGATGAGCAAGAATCTGACAGATGGAACACAAATACCTTAATACAATCTGTATCATAATCATGCTCATTCCAGATCTGTAAAAGATGAATCAGTATATCATTCACGCATAAAACTGAACACATTTCACAAATTTAGTAATCACAACTTAAAAGTTTCCACCAGGTAACATTTAAAGAAAATAAGAAATAATACACATTTTAGAATACATTATTGAGTCTGTTTATTGTAACAAATATTATTAAGTGTTACCGCCTTAGAAGATACTTTGTTGATGAAAAAAAAAAAAAAAAATACATCTATTCACATTAACAAATCTACTTCTATATATGGCCCTTTGTCACTGGCATTAAGAAATTATTTTGATTCTAAAATACTACTCACGCCAAGATAATTGATGGTCAAATTGTGGTGTTCTTTTGCCCCAATCACCCATTTGAGAAGATATTCCACAGGTAGACTGATGTTGACATAAGGAGATCTTGTTCCTTTTCCAACCCAGCCTGGAAAACCCCATGGAAGGCCATACAACTTGATGTCAGGATTTCTCTGAAATGTAGCCCAATAGCATTATTTGAAGCAACTTTGTCTGATCCCAGGCATAATCAGATAATTATGCAGATTCAAACTTCAGTGGGGACATACCATCTCAGGACTCAAAACTGAAGCCATTTTATCAATTCATATTTTTTTTTCATTTACCAATCCATAGCCATTTCTCTTCGATGCTTTCTATATGAAAGATCTATATTCTCTGATCGACTGTATACATAACAAATCTGGGATTTAAGATAGTTCACTAATATCTACCAGACCTCATTCCTATATCATTAAAATATGTGGCTATTTCTCTGCTATTACTATTTATAAGTAAAAATAGGTCTAAAGTAAAAATATAGAACATATCAGAAGTAACAAAAAAGATACTGTCATCAGCTTAATGAATTTGCAGTGTCTCCTATTAGTGCCATAGGCATATGATTTTCAATATTTTACATTCAAAAACAAAAAACACACACAAAAAAAGAAAAGAAAAAATGATCTGGATCAGCCTCCAATTAATCTTGGAAATGCTCAATATAATTCTCTTTTCATAAAAAAAAAAAAAGAAAAAAACACATCATTTACCAACCTTTTTAGCTTCTTTCATAAGCCACCATTCATAGCCTCTTTGATAATTCTCCTCCCAGCTGTTATGCATATGAGATGCTTCTGTCCCATCTGGTGTAATATGAATATTTTGAAATAAAGAATATTATAGGATGAGGGTTACTGAAACTTCAAATAGTTTTAACCACTTTACGCTAACTTTGCAGTCATGTGCTAAGCATAGGGTATACAGCCAGTTTTGACCATTGCTAACTCCCACCTGTGAGTGAGTCAACTCGTACTCAATCTGTGTTTTCCCACAAGCAGTCAGAAGCATTGTCTGTTATTGTTACACAAACAAGCAGAGTTTACTAGGCTCTCATGCTCGGCCAATTGTCAATCATCCGTTCGTGTCCTCTGTCAACAGATTCTGCATGTAGACGCCAAATGCCGCTCACTGGTTGTGTATCGAATCAAAGGAATAACTGGGCAGGTGGAGTAGGCCAGGATGTAAGGCTACATGGCAGGTCTTTTAGCCAAATACTTTGTACTGTTGTTAGCAGTGAAGTGGTTAACAATATCATATAGCATTGGATGCTTGTGACACGATAGCTCTATAGAAAGAAATCTCTATCTCAAATGTGACACAGACAATCTTTCTTGAATGGCAGTTATAAGACAAAGTGATTCATCTATACTCATTATTAATGGAAAATGAAAGAATAACCAGATGTACATGCTACATCTTATTTATATAGTTATAGTTGAATTCAATCACAGAAAAAGCACAACTCTGCTAATTGTGACCATTGTGGCTTACCTGTACTCTGTACATCCCCACCAATCTCAACCTTCAGAATCTGCAGTGATGCTCCAAAGTTAGGCTGCCCATGGTGAGAATAAAGTAAAGAAATTTAATGAAAGAATCTAAGGTGCAATTTCTCTCATCACAACATACAAAAGAATTAATTACTGGAAAAAGCTTCCTAAGGCATTTGTGACATGTTTATTGAAAAGAAATATGCGTATAAAGACCAGTCATGTTTTCATTTAATTTTAAAAATTTCCAAAAGATTCATCCAAATGTAGTCACCCTGAGTCTCAGTTTTCTGTAGATTCTGTTCCAATGGTCATCTAAAAAAAAAACTTTGATTTGCATGTAAAAAAATAAAGAAAATTAAACTCTGGCTTTTTCTTTTATAGTATTAGTAGCATTAAACTGGATGATAGATGGCAGTGTCACTTGCTAAATACATGTATTTGCATGGCAAAAAGGCTGTCACTTACACTAAAAACTGTATCTTGCATGGCCATCCGCTAATGTCTTTTGTGATACTACAGTCATCATACAATGATAATGTCTGTCCAACATCCATGTGCTGACATGAAGAGACTGATAATATTGTGGGGATACTGGATAGAAACTCTAAGTTTTTTCATTAAATCTGTATATATACATATTGATAGCTGTACCAACCATAAACAGGTAATCAAGTATCTCATTGCGCTGCTGTTCTGGGTAGTTCACAAGTAATTTTGATGTGGCCTGTGAAGAGTTGAAAAGAAAAATGTTTCATGTATATGTGGTTTAAATATAGATCTAATGGGAAAAGTTTGGGAAGAAGAATAATATGGAGAAGAGTCACTTCCATCAAAAACCATCATGACGTTGTCTCTATTTCATACAGTCGCTGAACTGATCCAATAATGAAAAACAAAATAACAGAACCGCGAATGATGAATGACTGGTGATAACTCCTCTACCTAAACCAAGTTTTTAAAAATTTGTCTCATTTTATGTATTTTGTCAGTCATCTAGATCTAGACTAGATCTAAATCTACATCTATCAAATCAAAATATGCTACAAAATGAAACTAGACCAACCTGTAATGTTAGGGTGGTATGTTCCTTTGGTACAATTTTAAGGCAATAGATCTAGAATCTAGAGACCTACTTAGTTGATCTCTATTTAAGGCCAAGGTCGGCAGTGAAAATCGATGTTGAGGGTCAAAATTGTCAATTTTGCTTTCTAGCAGTATTTCTATTCTTTCACCTCTTATTGATAGATTAGAATGCATTTTTGGGTCAAAAGTTGATTTCGAGGACCTAAAATTACTGTTATTGCACAGTAAGATCAGTGCATATAATTGTTTATTTCTTATCAAAATGCCCTAATTTCATAGCCCTGACAAGCATCTCTGCATTGGCTAGCACCCCTCAAATTTAGAAGGCCCTATTGATACAAAATCTGACCTCTTTCCTCTTCACCAATGGTAACCTTTCCTTCCTTCAGCATAAATTTCTATGCCCAAACACCCATTCATTTTCATAAGGTCGTGAGAAACTTACACATTCCATTCTCCCTTCATAGTACTATACTTCCATATATGGACTGATCATGTATGGCTTGTCTGCTGGTGGGCTGTGCTTTGGCCGGCGAGTGAAGACTGACTGTCTCTACTGGTTCGATGTGTGCAACTAATGCAATTCAAGGCCATTTCCGCAGGTAACTTATACCGTGCTGAATGTTTTGCTGTTTTGTGTCTTCATATTGAACTTCATCAACTTCATGTTTGAAAGACAAAGAGGCAGGCTATCGGGAAGAAAACAAGAACCAGATCGCAGAGAGAACTATAAGGGGGTCCGAGCTGTGTTTTTCGTGGATTCTGAAGGGAATAATCATCTCAGACTGACACCCTCATGGAAAGAGACTGACACTTACTATACTTTTAAAAAATTGCGATTTACTCAAGATGTGTTTATCTACATAATAAGAGTGATCAGGGGGCATGGCACTTATCTTATAGTCCAATAAAGTCAGAATCGGCAGGCATTTAAAATTCCAAAAAATTACACAGTGGGCAACTGATACCCAACTGTGTTATAGGCTACTCTTTATTTTCATTGAATTTGCAGAGTTGTTTTAATTTATTTTTTAATGCCGAACTATCATTCATTTTGTCCGCCATGTGTGCGTGTGTAAATAATACTCAATTGACTGTAATTTGTGATCACTCATGATTCGCAAGCAGGCCACCGAGGTGTTTACATCACTCTTGCCACTCAGCTTTGACCTACACTATGTTTTCAAGTGTTTGTGCCATCGCTGTGTTAAGTATTTGTGTGTGCCATCACTGTCTTAAGTATTTGTTTGTATGATTGTGTTATTATAGGGTAGCTGTAGAAATTCTTCGTAGCTTTATTATTATAATTGTGGTGTAGATTATATGATTCAGATTCTCTTAGCAGGTAGAATCTAGATTCTAGATATAGGCAGTGCAAAGATCAGAGATATATTAGTCTTATATTTTACCATTTTTCACAGATAATGGTCAATGTTAGTTTATCATTTTTATCTGTATTCCCCGTTCCTAGAACGGGAGACCTTGCTACTTAAGAATATGCGAGCATAACCCCAAAATTCCAACTTCTGATAGCGTTTCAGTAATATTGAAAGAATACAATAGAAAACCTGAATATTACTATATCTTGCCTAGAATTATATACTGTGAAAAAGGTAACTTGACTTTTTTTTAGCATATGAGGGGTTTCAGAATGGAATAAAGAATATTATTTATGCAAGGATTTTATCTATAAAATCACTTATTATAAAGGTTAAAATTAACTTCATTGTTGGCATAACCCTTCCATAAAAAAACATGCAGAGGCACATTTTAAATAAATGTCATATACAAATGAAGTTGCACAAAACTGGTATTTACTATCTTAAAAACCATTCCCCAAATTGATGTAGAATTTTAGAGGAAGTCTTACAGTTACAGACCTGATACTCAATTATTGAATTAAATTAAAAAATCATGCTTGGTACCTAATTGAATATTCCAAATAAAAAGCAATGACACAAAGGCACAATTTTTGAGTTGGAGAGCTATACTTAAAAAGATCTTCCACAGGGACTGTGTATGTTTTGTTTCTTTGTGTTGAGGTTTATCACGGATATAATAAATACGACAAAAAGTTTAGTATCGCTGACGTTATTCTACAAATGCGGTAATTATTAAACAAAGAACTCGCGAGACTGCTTGATCCGAAATGTAGGTTCGATAGTATGGAACGTTCAAATCACGTTTTTTTTTTTTTTTTTTTTAGTAACTTCAATTTAATAAACCAAACTATCAACACCACACATTCTCAGTCGCGGGGCTACATTAAAAAAAAAAAAAAAATCCCCCATGGAGGCCGTGGGCTGTCTTCTAGTATTTAATAATATTTAACATGATGTTTTATACTCAAGACTTGCTTTTGGACCAAGCAAAAGAGGCATAATATTTCACTGGTGTGCTCATCTTTTATTTTTACAGCATTGCCCTGTTTTATTAAGATTGTGTAATGTTTATCTTGAAAAAGGCCTCAATTCATAACATAATATGAAGCGATGGGAGGAGTGCTGGAGGATGACGAAGCTGTGTGCGGCCATCGTGTTGTGTTTAAAAGTGAACATTCAGGAGGCAGGGTTGGAAGCGGTGGACATC
>JBCAUA010059872.1:0-11350 GCA_038406235.1 Peronia verruculata
CATACATACATACATACATACATACATACATACATACATACATACATACATACATACATACATACATACATAATTATATGCATACGTGCTTACACAAACACATACTCATATAGATCAATCAATAAATCGACTTTTTGCAAGGTAAAGATGTCTAGCATTCTAATAGCAAGAATCAATTAGTTCATTCAAGTTAGCCAATTAAATTGCGCCACGTTGTGCGGAAATGATCGAATATTAATTGCCGGATGGGTTGATTATGCAATTATCACCCCTATTACCGCGGAACAAATTGGCTGGCAGGGAAGAAAGTGGACCAGGGACAGGGAGGGAGTGGAAGGGGGGGGGTGGATTGGGAGAAAGAAGGGAGGCCGGGGGAGGGGGGGGGCGGAATGCGGAAGAAGAGGACAAGTGTTGAAGTTAGCGAGCAGAGCAAATTAATGACAATGTAACCATGGCTTTGTGTGGTGGGAAGAGAGAGAAAGCGAGATAATAGTGAGTAAAGTAAATGAACAAAGTTAGAAAGAGAGAAAGAGAGAGAGAGAGAGAAGGGTGAGTAGAGAGAGAAAGAGAGAGAGAGAATGGAGGTGTATATTTCTGTGTGGTGGAAACAAAGAGACGAGTGAGTGGTCTTTGTATGTTGGAAAGTGAGTGAAGAGCAGAACAAAATTTGTTCTGCTCTTCATTTAATGACGGTATATTATGTCATTGTATGATGGAAAGAAAGAAAAAGACGGACTACGACTTTCATGCAAAGCAACCAAGATAGCTGAAAACTTTGGAGAATGAATATACACAGACTAACGTTTACGTCCAGCAAATTTCGAGAAATTTAATAAAACTCTTATGAGTTCTGTTTTTGTTTGTTAGTTTGTTTGTTGGTCACCCTGTATTACGACATTATCTGTTTAAGGTATTTAATTTCTGTATCCAAGGATCTCCTTCTAATTCCCTTGCAATTTGCAATGGTCAAGTTAATTATCATATGGACCAAATTTATCCATTTATAGATCTACCTCTTGTAGTTCTGTTAATTCACTCTTTTTGCTCTCTTTCTGGGCTGACGATCCTTGGCGAAGTTTTCTTTGGTCTATGCTAAGGAACTAAAAGGAGGTCTAGGAAGTACCAACCCAGGCTGTGCATATCACTCAAAGTACCTGTAGTACCTCTGTCACTCCTGGGCAGTGATGATAAAACTGTGAAGGAGACTGCCAGAAAGTCATTGGACTTTCATTTGACCAGGAAAACGGCAATTTCAAGGAATATCCCTCAACAGTTTGCACGAGGCATGACTGATGAAAAGGGAAAGATCAAACAGTCAAAAGTCAACTGAGCAGGTCGCGGTGGATGTTCCCAAGTGAGCTTGAGGCAAGAAACAACATTCAACTGCTTGTCAAAGAAAACGACCGGTGTGAGATATGAAAGCAGAGAAAGACGTGTCCGTTTATATTTGTATTCAATGCGGTCATAAGTTGTTTTTCATAGTTTTTAGGCAACTTCACCAGAGGATGAAGAATAGCTGGCCATCATGCTGTCGCCCCAGAGGTAAGAGATATCAACCATGTAATCTCACAATCTTACATTACTGTCTTTGTTCGCCACTGGATGACGCTTCCAACTGTTTGCAGTAGCAAGCTTGTCATATACTATGTCCAAAATAAACTTTGTCATAAAAAGTTGTCAGCTATGCAAAACGTAAAAGATACACAAAATCCATTGGCGTGTACAAACAACGACACAATAACATCATCGACATCACTGCAAGTGCAAAATTAATGTTCATTTTGAATAAGAATAGTATGTTAAGCCAGAGCAGCCGGTATAAACCGTCAAGGTTTTGATCTACTTTATACACACTCATCACCACTATCGAAATACATGTAAGGCTGGTACAAGAGTCCACATGGCCCTACCCAGATTTTGGGGGCCAGCTCATAGCTTGCAGTGGCGACCTCAGATTTTCCATATGTGGACGTAGACTCTGACAGATCGAACAGCCCGGGTATGTCCTTAGTCGACAGGTTTCTCTCGGTATGTCTGTGAGTCAGTCTCGGCACGGGCAAAGTCAGTGGGACTGTTCACCCACATTGCTTGCTCAGCCTGGTTCTAGATACTCTCCAATGTGCCAAAGTTGGACTTAAAGCTTTTGTACACCTTGTACCAGTAATCAATTCCCTTTATCTCCACACCGTCACCTGGTAGGGCTGACTCTTGCTCTTGAACGGTTGAAGAGGTGAGGGATGGGAAGACAGATTGAAAGATGAGAAATTAGTCAGATATGAAAGAGGACACAGGAGTGCTCAACTCTGAGCTGAGAGGACAAGTATAGAGGACACCCACACTTGAGGTTATCTTCATCTGAACTCAGACCATCGTCGATGGTCTAGGAGAATGTTGTGTTCTAGAACAATAAGAACTGCCTCCGAGTCTTTGACAATTCCATCATGATGAAATGGGTAAAAAAAAAAAAAAGCTCCGGAGAGGGGACGGGGGACGGGTGACGGGTGGGTGGGGGCGTAAGGGGGAATCATACAGTAAAGATAAAATTCTAGAAAACAGCCCGACCATGAGCTGCAGTGAGACGGTGAGTTTTGACTGTGGACAGAAGGTACTGGACAGGGACGTCTGTGTCAAGATGACGTCAGCCAAATCACACCTGATGCTCTCTTTGATAGACAGACATTGACGTCATCATCAGACTAGATGCGCCTTGGTTTTTGCTAATCGGTTACAATTTGCAGCCTACAAGTTTCATGTTTTCTTCTGTATTAATCCCCCCCTCCCCTCCCCGTCTCTCTTTCTTTCTCTCTCTTTCTAAGGAGTAGGGAGGAGGGGGAGGGGGAGCCTGTAGATAGCCAATATCAAGTTGAGTCCTTTTTCTGATGTGCACATCTGTGTGTGTAACTACGAGACTGTGTTTGCTACCCAAGGCGCAGTGGGTACTGTGTGAGAGCGTGGCACTTAGTCCATTGCAGGCGCTGACCACCGGAGGGTTAGAGCGGTCAGAATGCACTTGGCAAGGGATTCCCCTATCAGGATTGGCCGTGCTTGCGATAAGGAAAATTGCATAACTTTAGGTAATTTTGATTATTTATAGCCCGCCCCTGGTTTTGTATGTGAGTACAGACAGTGCAACTTTACCGCAGCTTCAGTCTACCTCTGGCCAGTGTTATGAGCAAATTTCATTGAGATAGTAGTATTTCTAACTCCCCCAGAAAAGCTAAGACTGGGCATGTTATATTAAACTTACGTGGTCAGTGTGCTTATTTTAAAATAATAATAATAATAATAAAACAAAGCGATACATCTCATTGGTTTTTCTTGTATCCTTTAGTGAAGCCGGTGACGTGCGCATCTTGAAAGTTTGGATCTATGACATTTTGCAGGAGATATGATTTTACTGTGATAGACTGTGCGATGTGCTTTCTCTACAGCCTTTCACTGCGCGTACAGAGTGATTCAGCTATGTAGTTGATGAGACTGTGTGTTTCATTTCAAGCAGACCTAGATCTAGATACAACGTAAACAACAAACACACACACGCATACCTTCATACTTATTTTTTTTTTTTTTAACGTATTTTGACAGCAATAAATATTCATTTTTTTTCTCCTAATATAGATAATAGGAAAAAAAAAAGACAATGAATATTTATTGCTGTCAAAATACGTTTTTTTTTTTTTTTTCCTAATATAGATATAAAAACAACATACATGAACAACATCAATGACTGGACAGGAGGCTCAACATCTGAGTCTTTCCACAAGGCTCTAAATAGAGACAGCTGGAGAGAAAGAACCTGGCAGGCAATGCAAGCAGCAAACTCCCCAACGGTCAGACGCCAGAGTCAGACAACACCCAGGCGGATTGGGACCCGACGGACGACGCTGGATGAATGAATGATAGATATGCTTTGCTTTGCCATGGATCACTCGCGTGAAAGACTCTATGAATGTGTAGAAGGACTATGCCATATTTGTGGTGCGAGATCACAACGTGATAGTAAGAAAGACAAAATGTTTGTGTGCAAGACCTATAAAATTGACATCATCCTCTATTTTGGCATTGTCATTGACGAAAGTGTAGTGGGTACACATTCTCAATACATGTGCACAAAATGTTATAAACGCATTAAAAACCTTGAAAAATTGTTTAGTGAAAATCAACTGAAAACTGCCAGAGACTGCACTGCAAAAAGCTCACAATTGAGGATGGCGTATAGTGATCAGCATGAGCTGGTGGACTGTAATGTTTGTCAGCCGTATGTTAAGAAAAGCAAATGTTGCATTAAAACCAGACAGTAGCCCAGAAATAAATCATCTACATCTGTAGACTAAGCCATACCTACTTCTGTTCGCGAACCTTGTACAGATCAACTCTGTACAGCTGTAAATCAGTCCTCTGCATCAGTGAGCGAATCATCAACTTCTACCCAAGACATTGATGACGAAGTAGATCACGTGTCGGACATCACATGCACAGAACATTTAAGCTCTGGCATTTTAACAGTCAATATTGACACAGGTGACGTGAATAACAGTACAGGTAAATCATTTACTCCGACTCCACTACATGCTTTAACACCAAACAAGCCTACAATGGAAGACAGCGCTACTTCATCATTCAAAAGAAGCTAGCTTACAGTTGAGGCAGTCCTGCAAAAGACTCTAGCAGAGCCTTTATCAGTGTTAGAAGAAGTACTGGTAACACATTTAGTGAAAAGGAAAATGAACACATCAGGATCCATGGAAAAATTTCATTCAGAACAGGAGGGCAGCCATTGACGTTCATGACGATAGCCACAAAGAGAAAAACTTCTACATTTGCCAGCTCCTCGACAAGAAAAAGATGATCTTCTGTTTTAAGAAAGGCAAGGCAACACATGTCTGGAATCAGCAAACCAGAACAAGAGTGTCAGCATGCCTCAGACATTAAAAGAATGAAGCCAGGAAAAATATCATGAGAAACCTGGGGCTAAAAGAGAAAATCACTATGATGCAAAATACGCCCTGGCCATGAAAGAGGAGTTGTGCCTAACTTGACGACATGAAAACGCCAGGCGAAGATTATGGAAATATATCGGAGTCCATATACCAAGCGAGAGAGAAGAAAAAACAGTTGCTAAAGCCATTACCGCAGACATCGTGATAGTGGAAGAAACTGACGTTCCACATAAAGAGACAAGATAACAAGAACTTGCAGCAGTGGCCAGAGTGCCTAATCTAACAGTTTTTGTGCAGAAACTCTTGGATTTGCACAATGGTGACGAAACCCTGACATGGCATGACAATGGCATACCTCAGAATGAAATAAGGGTAAAAGTTGGTGGGGATCATGGCAAAGACAGCACGAAATTTTGAATTCAGATCACCAATTTGAAAAAACAAATAAACAAACTGTCACGAGTTCTCAGTGTTGAGTAGATGTAGTCGTGACTTATAAGTTGCGATCGGGCGGTGGATGCGAACGAGACTCACACAATAGCGGAGAAATGAAAACAAAGAGTCCTCCAAGTCGAATTATAACACAGAATTTAATCCAGGTGATCGGCTATATTACACAGTATATACAATAAAGTACAGGCGTAGAACAGGTGCAGGGCAGCTACTGTTAACAATCGTGCGTAAAGCACTTGACAAAGCTTAGTACCTTCCGCTACACATACACCTCTCTCCTCTCTCACTGACTGGGCTCTGTATTTGTATACACATCAGCCATCGAGAAGCTTCCTTCTAGTGATTTCTCGGCACGACTAGTGTGTCACGTGCTATAGCATACACGCATGTAAGGTCAGGCCGGGAACACACTGGACTGTACTCGATCTGTCCTGACCCCGGCTATGAATAGCTACATAAATATGCATATGACCTCTCGTGTGCGCACTGCACATCATGATTCTTTACACATACATACATACATACATACATACTTTAGTCTTCAATTTTTTTACGTACAATTGTAGGCTGATACATTCCGGAATTGTAGAGGTTAGGACATTATTCATTGATGACCATTTTTCTCGTGAATTGCTTTTGGACTGTTATTGTTGAAAGGCTTGACAACTTAATGTCTATAGAGGAACAGCGAAAACAAAAACTAATGCTATTAGTGATGTGCTTTGCGAAATCTATCACGCATACAATGCATCCCATAAGGCCTCAGGAGACGAATAGATAATATACACACACATAATATACACACGCATAGACATATATATACAGACTCACAGAAACAGTCATACACACCTGCATGTACACTATGTATTTCCCAACCTGTGCTATAGTTCACGTACCGACCGAAGTATTGGTGACAATAACGAGATGAGCCCCTATCTCTCTGGTGACTTTAGTGACAGATCAAACCAAGAAACATTCCTTCTAAAGCTGCTCGATGCCTCAGCCGGTTTCACTACTCTTCCGTTATCTTCATGTCAATGATTCGCTCTTAGTGTGTCCAGGTCTTACAGTTATGTGCCTCTAGAATGACTGCAACGACTATAGCAAAAGAAAAAATTCTGATAAGCAGAAAGGATTGATCGAAATCCCAAAGAATGCCCAGCACAATAGCGACTGGAGATTGCTCGGTAGAGGACCTGTACTCCAATGTCGGTGAATAAATCGATAGTGATAGTAAAGATGATGATGATAATAAATATGTGTGACGAATTTCTTTGAATTTACTGCTGCTGAATAGGTAAATTGTAGAGAATCTTTGTCTCGATACACAGACTTTTTCTATAAAATGAAGATATTGAAAGGAACAGCACCATAATAACTCAGTGAAATCAATACCCCACTCCAACATTATGTGAATAAGCATGCAGTTTATTTTCTAATGGCTACTTTTTGACTATGTTTAGAAACTGATGTGAGCCCCAGACATCATAGAAGATGTGTTTGGTCGGTAACGGTAGAAAGAGTAAGTTTTGGATTGAATATATCACTTCAAGTTCTGGATCAGTTCGTCGCCCATCTCACGTAGAGGCGTATCGGCCACTTTTTAGGTTTTGAGTTATTACTAGTTTCTGAAAGCTGAGACCAAGATCTATGTTCTCACGAAGCGGCGTATCTCTACCTTAAACCGTTTAGGAGTTATGCGTGTTTTTCGAAAGCGGCATATATGATTATCTCCTTTATTCATTCTCACAAAGAGGCGTATAGGTCTATACGCCAGTTCGTGTGATTAAAAATGAAACTTTTGCATCTGTCCACGTTCACACAAACGGGCGTATGGACCTATATGCCACTTCGTGGGTATGAGATAACCTCCCATGACAGCGGGAGGGGTGTCAAAACAAGGGGGCATAACGGTAGGAAAAGACAAGACAGAAAGGGAACAGAGCAAGGGTCTTGTGTTGACAGAGAGAGATCTCCTATGGTACCAGAAGCTTATACCGTTGAAGGAGCAAAGAGAGAAGTACATCAAACTAAGAGGGTTCCTGTAAACAAACAAAAAGAGGCAATTAAAAAAGAAAAGGAATTCTTGGAAAGAATATCGATCTACCTTTCAAGCACAAAAAAGGTCGTCACGAAAAAAAAAAAAAAACCTTTAAAGCATTCGTCCACAGCTCGTCGCAGCAACACGCATGCATATTTTCTGACAATTTCTGGCAAGAGCATCAATGTTTGTAAAAAGTTATTTCTGAGTACCCTTTTGTATATCGGAAAAAGTTAGACGCACTGCACTGGCAAAGTTGACTGAAACAGCTATGGTAGAACCAGAAAAAAGAGGTGGGAGACAATCTCAAAGAGTCAAAGCCAGAGATGAACTGTGGCGGGAGAAGATAAACAAGCATATTGAGCGTTTCCCTAGGACTGAATCCCATTATTGCTGGACGTCTACCTTCAAAGAGTACCTTCACTCAAATTTGACTCTTCCAAAGATGTACACCATGTTCATTAAAGAAACTGGCGGCACAACCAAGCTACAGTCCGTACTCAAGAGTCTTCAATGACATGACCTTGGATTTCGCAGGCCAAAGAAAGAGCAGCACTCTCGCTATATGTCATTTCTGAATGGGAATGAGTCACAAAAGGAGGAGTTGAGACACCACAAACATTACTGTAAAGAACAATATCAGGGAGCTAGGAAATAAATGCAAAGAAGTGGCTCAGCGTGAGCAAGATGTCCTGTGGCCAACATTTGACCTCCAACAGGTTATGACCATCTAACTATCTCTAAGGAGAGCTCTCTCTTCTACAAAAGGCGATTGGCAAAATTAATTATAATCTAACCTTTTACAATGTTGCTGACGGGGAATGCAACTGCTTTACTTGGCATGAAGGCGAAAATAAACGTGGCAGTTCGCAGATTGCCACTGCTGTCTACAAAGCATTCAAGGCGCACGATAAAGCAAGAATAAGAAAAGCGTTTTTGTTTTCGGATGAATGCCCCGGCCAAAACAAGAATGGGATATTCCCTATTATGATGTTGTACTTCATAAACGATTCTTCAAATCTTGAGGAACTCTTCCTGGGGTACTTCGAGTCCTTCATGGACAGAATGAAGGGGAGTCTGTCCATACCGTGTCCATAGTGCAATAACAACAGATATCAAACACGCTAGCGATGTAATAATGCCATGTCAGGTCCTGCCCATTTTTTCACACTGGCAAGAAAAAAGCGCCCATATTCAGTCCACCCTCTGCAAAGCGAACACTTTTGGGATTTCAAAAAATTATCTCAAGATTTGAAGGTACTCAGTGTAAGATGGGACTCCAAGGGTAATGAACATGTCAACTGGACCAGATGACCACAGAGCTTTCTACATATCGTTGCCACGCTAACTTATCTACACCTCCATGTTCAAAGTTGATATTGTGTCTTATAAGTGATTTCTGGTGAAGACGTAGGTGTGTTATACGTTTGCTCACTTTCATGATATGCCTAGATGTGATAGTATGGTACTTTTAAGTGACAAACGGGTTCTTTCACAAATCAAATCAAGTTTTGACACATTAGGCCAAACATAATATTGAATCACGAAATGTTTGCAGATAACTGTGTATTAGCGATGCACGTGGCATGACAATTGAGAATAACAAGACCTTATTACTGTAATGACTACACTTTCATCGTATTCCAATTACAAATTTATCTTTGGTTGTCTTGTTTCTTTTGATGTTTTTAATGTATCATAACAAATTACGATTGCTTCGGTTATATATTATGATTTCACAACGTTAAATTTGGTACTCATGCTCATCAGAATTATGCATTTAGTTTGCCATATCAGATTATGTCCATGGCGGCTGCGTGGAAAAAAAATCGGTTTTTCTTTTAAGATTTTGTAAACAACATGTTGTCTCAAACAAAATTGCGTTATTGCTTTCAATAAAGACATTATAATTCTTTTAAAAGCAAAAAGAGTTCAAAATCAACAAATGTGAATTTTTTTTATTTTTTTTTTTTAATAAAGCATGCTTTGTGTTGTTTTGGGCGTATCCCTGTTAAGAGGACGCCAGTAAAATTTGATAATCACACGTAGGGGCGTATCTGTACATTTTACAATTTTGGCGGGAAATTGCTAACTATTATCGGATAGTGACTCATCCACATTGTAAACAATATCTCATTGATAATTATGTCCAAATTTGAAATCATTCCGCAAAATCGTTCTAGAGTTATTTAAAATTAGCCCTCTCAAAAACTAAGTGTAAAACTTAAAACGCTTTTCCTGAAAAATGGTAAAATCGCTGATACGCCCCTACGTGAGACGATATATAAAAACATATTTTATGTCCCCTTTTGCAGTTCGATTTGAGTTAATAAATGGTTAAGTTCCTGGTCAAACAGAAATTTCTAGAATGTGTCCATGATCTTGTCTGTGCCAGGTGTGTTTATGGCGCCTTATGCCGAGAAGTCACCCCTGAAGGCCGTGGTCCTCCTGGGCTCTTACATCAACAGGAACCAGCCACTGACCAAGTACCCCCTCCCCTTGCTCACTGTCTCTGGCGAGTTGGACGGACAGGCGAGAATCACCAGGATAGCCGTGGAATTTGAGTGAGTCAAATCTGAATGATCGCCAGCTTCGAACTGTGGTTTACGCTAACACACAGGAGGTCCACAAAATCGTGTATAGGTCAAATTATGCAAAACAGCCAGTTTTGACCTTCACATTTGACTTCACCATGTCCAAATTAGGAGATGTCAGCACAGCTTTTTTTTTTTTTTAACAAAGTCCGTGGTTGCCTTAGCAACGTAGCCATTTTGAACTTCACTCTTGAAAATTGGCTGCATTCCAAGCCCAGAAGCCCTGCCATATTTTGTCAGTAAGTGCTGTTGAAATCTGGCACACATATTTATATATGTAAGGGCCCGATTTAGGTTTGCATATCTTTAATAGTTTGATTGCTATAAGTATCTCACAATAGTAGCCTATACAAGGATTTCGTCGATTCTTAGAGCTTGTCCGCCTGTCTTTTGTTTACTTCTAACCTTCATTTCTTGGTTCCCATGACATGGGTGGAGCATAGCTCTTGTTTGTAATTTATTTTAGATGGCTAGGCATAACCATCACAGTCTAGTGTTTCTTTACACGCACACATACGCACACACACACACACAAACACACACACACACACACACGCACGCACACACACACGCACACACACACACACGCAAGCACGTACACACACACACACACACATACATAATTATATATATATTACCAATACTATCATTGCACTGCTATGCTGTTATAATCTTGTAGTAAGAAATAATCCTCACGTCAATAATACTTTACAAAGTATGTGAATCAGTATCAAACATTCAGAATAGATGTGTCAAGCATGTCTGTAAATGATTCTCTGACAAGAATTATCATTTATTTTCATTTCAGAAAATTGCAGAAAGCTGTGGAGACATCTCCTGACGCCAAATATAGAACTCCTGTCGTCAATTTGGACGGCGTTTCGCATGCGCAGTTCGCCTCTGGCCCCATGCCGGAAGCGGTGGTCAAACAGGATCTCACACCGGAAGTGACGTTGGTTGTAGCCCATCAAGGGATTGGTCTTAACGTCTCCAACTTTTTGACGGCCACTTTCAGCACTGACAAACAAAGCGTCAGCCAGGCTAAACAAGAGCTGGACTTGGAATACAAGAGAGCCCTCGCCAGATTTACCGTGAGAAAACAGTCACTGATCTATAGTTTCAATAATAAATGTGGAATTTTAAAATATTGCACAATAAAACAAAAAAAAAAATTAATTAGAACAGACAGGCAGACTGGCAGATACACACATAGATAGAAAGACAGACATATTTACAGACAAACAGACACCGATAGATAGATAGATAGATAGATAGATAGATAGATAGATAGATAGATAGATAGATAGATAGATAGATAGATA
>JBCAUA010059883.1:0-11349 GCA_038406235.1 Peronia verruculata
CGTGGGGGTGAAGGGGCAAAAACACTTCAAACTCTTCACATTGACAGAGAAAAGCGAAAAAAAAAAAAAAAATGCACGGGACCGGTGGCAATGGGTTAGCGTTTCGCACATTATCTGCCCCTCGCAAAAGATGGACCAGCCCTTGAACTTTCTTTTGCCAGACAAAAGAGGTGTTGAGCAAACAGCGTAAAGATTACAAATTCCCTTTACCTATGTCATTCGAAAGACTGACGGGCAATAAATTTGCAAGAATTATAACAATAAGAAGAAAATGTTCTCTTTATTTATATCTTTTTTTTTTTGAATTTTTCATGGTGGGTAAGCTTTCAAGCAAAGGAGGCAAACGTGAATTTGTTTCCTCTTTACGCTATTTGTTCAATGCCGCTTTTGTCTGTAAAGAGAAGTAACAAGACTGGGCACAAAGAGCTTCCACTGTTCACGGATCTCTTGGTGGAGCGTTGACAAACATCAGTGAATGTTCTATTTCTAACACAGGTATACAAAAAAAAAAAAAAACGCTGGGGATTTGTTCAATGTACTTTTTCTGACTGCCACAAAATAATCTCCCATAATTCGGGTAAGCATTGAGAATAGTCGATTTAAGCATTGAGAATAGTCGATTTGGGGGGGGGGGGGGGGATCTCCTAGTTGATTTGTACCTTAATGCACAGAATGTAAGTGACGTTTGTTTTTGAATAAACCACAGCTATCGCTCATAAAAGAAATTCTAAATCTAAGTTTATTGTACACTGTAACTATTCATAGCTGTGTTTTCTTAAATATATCTGTTGTTTCCAAATTGCCCTTGCATTCATCTGTGATTTCAAGGTAACACTACAAAATGAAGATAGCTTATCAGCATCCTCGCACTAAGTAATTCCTAGATTCCCCCAGATATGATTACCTCAAACACAAGCACCCGCTAAGTTTACAGACTTATATTTCGTGCACTATCGATACCAGTGAAGATCATTACAAACGATCTAATATTGTCATGACAATCTCACAAAAAACAGGTTGCTGACTTATGCTGTAGGAAACGTGCATTGACTAAATTCATTATTACAACAACAACAATAAAAAATGGAAAACGTCAGGCATCATAGTTATTGTTGTAAGGCTGTCTACAATGCTGTTTCAATAGTGCCGTACTGGTTAAAGCAGCCTTATAAAGACTGACAATATACCGAATACAAGTTCGACCACTGATCCCATAATTTCTTCTGTTCTTCTTTGTCTTTCTTCTGTCAGCTGACGCTCCATGTCCCTTTCTAACTGCTCAAGCTGTTCCTGCCTCTCCTGAAAAATTCTCTGCCTCTTAGCAAACATAACAGCATCTTGTGCTGAAGAAATCATATCATCTACATATGTTACAAGATTTTTCACTCTAAGTATAATCCCCCTCAATGCTCCGGTGCCTTTGTCTGTTGTAGTGATATCTCTGAGTAACTTCTCAGATTTCGTTTGAAGACCCTTCAGCTTAATAACGTACAGTGGATCTTGGTTATTCAAATTCCTGAGGTCTTGGATGATCAGACTAATGTCTCTCTCGACCTCTTGCTGGAGAACTGGTACTTTTGCTTCCAGAAGCGTACGGTCACGGAGTGCCTGTGCCTTCATAAAGATATCAGGGATGTAGCGCTCAGATCCCTGTTTCATTTGTGATACCATAGTAAACAGTGAATTCAACTGTTGTTCTTGCACATCAGGGTATCCTGACTTTTTATCAAACAGGATTGTGCGATTGCCACATAGCTCTTTCAATTCACGGAAAAAGCCTGATTGAATATCACACCAGTTCTCCACAGACTGGCCAGGATTTTCATCAGCATCGAAGTTGTCTGCATGCGTGACAACAAGAATAGCATATTTTTGGGTGAAGTTCTCTCCAAAAACTCCATTGAGTTGTCTGATAACTCTCTGATCTTCTTCTGTTTGTCGTCCCATCTCAGTAACTATCAGAATGGCGTCAAAGCCATCTGGATTATTTGCCACGACCGTGCCAATTTCTGAACAAAATCTCTGTAAGGACTGATGGTCTGGCGTGTCTGTGTCAGCAAAACCAGGACTGTCCACCACCATGACGTCGTGATTCAAAACTCTGGCATATTGGACTTGACATTCTTTTGTGATTGAAGTTGTACTGCTGCTGGACATAATTTTTTTTTTTTTTGTCTTATGATGCTGTTTCCGGTGGAACTTTTGCCTGTTCCTGTTCTTCCCACTAGAAGCAAAGAGAAACTTTCCTCGCTAATAATATTTGCAGCCATTCTCTTCTGTGGAACAAAGAACAGTGACTTAACAGTGAGTTTTGAGCTTTTGCAGTCACTGGATGGTATTGCTGCACAATGATACATTCTTAACACAAGAGAACAACAACTGGCTTGTCATCCGAAGTCTGACAGTTCATCAGTCACGTAAGGTTATGCCCAAGTTATGTCATTTTCCAATATTACCGCTGTACAGATCTTATGACGGCGGCAAACATATTATATCAAGGAAATCAATGTATTATGGTAAGAGAAGCAAGCTAATATTTAAACGTAATGAAAAATGTTAACTAAGATCAAAGTTACCTCTCAAGATGCCGAGAAGAAAGGGTATAATATAAGCATTGTAAATAGGAAAGCAAATCGCTGTTTCTCGTTATAGAAAACATAAGTAACACAAAATTTCTGAAAAATTCGCAATATGCTGAAAATGTATCTTTCTCTGCTTGTGATTATTTTCTACATTATTTTTTTATTTATTTTATTATATTATTATTTTTATCATCGTCACTTGTTTCAGTCAAAGGGAGTTAGTTTGTTTTTCTTTTTTTTTTTTTTTTTTGCAAGGATTGCCTTATATCTCTTTTACTTAGCAAAGGAAGTAATCTAGCTGGCTGAAAAAGTGGCTCACTCTTTATTGTATCTTTATAAAGCCATAAAAGACTTATTTTAAAAGTTCTGGTATGACCAGTGTGGAGAATAGTAAGATGCAAAATATTTGAGGGAAATGGGCTTAGACACAACAGGCATGACAATCAAAGACCGATATATCGAGTAAAAAAAAAAAAAAAAAACTAAGGAAATGAAACATGGTGTATGGTAAAACAAAGTTATGTTGAAAACACACTACTATTTCCTAAGGCATAAAACAATAACTCATGAAGCGAAAAAAAAAAAAAAAATCAAATGAAGCTTTATGTTATGCACAGGCGTGTCTGCACTCCAGTGATTCACAAGTCATATCTTGTACCATGGAAATGACGCATGTATGAGATGATCATGATTTATCAAATCTGAAATCAAAGAACACTTTCACTGGAAGTTTTTTAGCACTTGAGATCCATAAAACAAGACGAGAGTTGATATTTAGTGTTCACCGTGAGCTTCACCCGACAATAATATGCCTTCAAGAATCTGTTTGGGGTATCACAAGAATAGTGAAATATATATCGATCGTCCAGCCAGTAAAGCAAAGAATGAAATCACAGACATTAGAGAAAACAACTATCTTTTGTAATGGGAAAGAAATGTAGTTGGATTGCTTTTCTCTGTGCTGAGAGATGACTGTTCATATGTCTAAGGAATATGCCAATAAATCTAGTCCAAAAACGAGAAATACCATTATGTGCTGCAAAAACACCATTTTTTTTTAGTGTTTTCCACATTTTGTTTGACGTGTTGGAGAATCTCTGTCCCCCGATCTTTTTCTCTAACAAAGGCCAATAAATTATCAATTTCGGCCATAAGAATAAGCAATCTCAAAAATCGTGATATGGGTGGATCCCTCAGCAGGCTTTCGGAACGAGCCCTGAACAAAGTAATTTCAGTGATCACTCTTCTTTCTACTGCTGGTCTTCCTGTATTCACAAGAAATCGCTTATGAGAGACCTCTCTTCTTTCGTAGATGGTCTTTGTGTAAGGGGATCTCTGTAACTGCAAAATTATAGTAATCAATTCCTCTCTTTGCCTTCTCTTAACTGTCTCATCCTTTGTACGATTGTCAAATAAAATAACACGCCTCTTGCATGCAGTAACCAGTTCTTGGAAATCAGACCTTTGGGCTGTCCACCATTTGTAAAATGGCATGCCAGTTTCGTTGGGATCGTAATGGTCTCCACAGGTCATGAGGACTATTCCATGTTTCTCAAATGCATCTTCGCCAAAAATCTTTTTCAGAGTATGAAAATAGTCGAGGTCCTCTCGAGTAAAGCGACTCCCATATCGAACGACATATAAGATAGCATGGAACCCTCTTAGGCACCTTTGAAAGGCGATTTTCATCGACTCTATTATTTGTTCGGCTTGCTCTTCACGTGAAAGATTTGTATCACCGAGACCAGGCCCGTCAACCACGGATATGAGGACATCGTTTATAGTTGTTTCTGCCAACTGGATGTCTTTAGTAACTGAAGTTGTACTCGAAGCGGTATGGAAAACGCGCTCTCCAATGATCGAGTTTGCTGTGGAGCTCTTTCCGTTTCCCGTTTTTCCCACCAGTAGAATGCAGCGTGACTGTGACTGGCTCATTTCTACACAGATAAAAATGAATAAATGTACAATGATAACCTTGCTTATGGCCACACTTAGAATGAAAATGATGAGAAGAAAGGAAATAGATATGTTTGCAGACATACCCAATAATATAACTAAGTGCAATTTGATTGAAGCTACTGATAAGAGCCAGTGTCCTCATTCATGCCTCACACGTCTATCCTACTGACTCAGGGGTAATCTCGTCTTGTTTCATTACTGTACCATTAAATATTATAATTTGAGATCCCGCTGTCTTATGATATTTACTGTATGCAATGTAGGTGTAGTATAATCTCAATTATTATGAACTGATAAACAGTAAAAAATGCAGGATAGCTTTTGTACGTTTCGCCCAGGACTGCGCATACGCAGAGACTAAATAAGCTGTAGTTTAGAACTTTCTTTAAATAATGAGGGATCGGGAGGGACGGGGGTCTGGGTGGGAGAAAGATTCAAAGATCCATTTTCTTTCAGTAATATCTCCTCCTTTTCTCCTATTATTTCAGACATGGACTGAGAAGAATGGCTGAGATAGAGAGAAGAACTACAGAATCTGTTAGTCCAAGTCAAATGTTGGCACGAATAATTCGACAGATGCTGATTTCTACACATTGATCATTTGAAATTTCAGAAATGGATGTGGTGCTTCAGTCCTGCACAGCCGTCAGAACATACACACTTAATTATGTATGGTTATGGCTTTTTAAGCTTTTCAACCTCCTACAGTGGTGATTATCTCAGCTGTCCACAACCGTGATAAAAAAATAGCATAACACTATTGTGTTGAGTGATCACTTAATTAATTATGTACACACAATAATATGGATTATGAGTTGACATTTCAGGTACAAAGTCTGGAGTAACGACCGCTGCATACAGGTGATATCTTAATTTTACATATTTTATTATAAATTTAAAAGTTACTTCACACTTTGAGAAATTGTTTTATTTTCTCCTGTCTCACCTTCTCCGTGCACAATATAGTCATTTCTTGTCCTCCTAGTCTCTTAAACCTTCAGATTTTAATAGTAACATCTTATAGTGAGGAGGAAGGGAGATAAGGGACAAGAAGTCCTACAAGCAGAACTTTCAGCACTGCTGATCAGAGCGGTATGATCGTGACTTCCTTATCCTATGCAGACTATCACGCAGTCAAGACATGGACAGGTGGCTGAGACTTAACTATGAGTCAAAGAAGATATTAGGTAGCTTGATGTCATAGCACATAGCAACGGCACAAACAAACAAAACATTTAGACAAAGATCCTGTTACCTCTGCACTGCATTACTATAATAATGTCTGTCTGTCTGTCTGTCCGTCTGTCTGTCTGTCTGTCTGTCTGTCTGTCTGTCTATCTATCTATCTATCTATCTATCTATCTATCTATCTATCTATCTATCTACCTGTTTGCTTTTCTATGAGTGTTGTTCATTCAGATGTCCATTTGTTTGTCTGCCGGCCCGTCTGTTTTTCAACATGTGCATCTATGACGTTCAAACACAGGGAATGACGCTCATTCGAGCCGACTCCCTATTTAGCTACTTACAGTTGTAAGGATTCAACATAAATTCATATTACACCTGGCATGTACATTTTTATAGATATTTTTAGATGATCAAGCTGAGAAGAGATTGAGTTCCTATAATATCTTACTTATCGCTCTATCAAGGGCATAAAAAAAGATCAAATTTTAGTTTATGGGTTCCCCATCCTGGTGAAAGATTTTCATTTACAACATATTTCTGTATTCCTGGTATCGCTGGTGTGTCTTGCTTCTTACTTGCCAATTTTACTAAGCTTATAGAAAATATAATGTTCATGAACTTTTTAGTACGAAACGCTGGAAAAACATCCAATATACATTATGGCATTTTTGTACTTTTTTAAAATGAAATAATTACACTCCGTCTTAGACTTGGGGAAAAAGAAAAGAAAAAAAAATAACAACAGGAAAAAACACACACAAATAAACAAGCAAAAGCAAATAAAAGCAAGTAAATAAACAAAGAAAAAACTGATTCAAACACATTTAGAGAGTATAAAAAGGAACGAAAATTGCAATGTTGATGATGATGCCGATAATAATAATGATGATGAACTTGATAATAATAATAATAACAACAACAACAATAATAATAACAATTTAAAAAGCACATTGACTCCACTCAGATCAGTTATTGTGGATAGATAAAATTGGTTAGAGATATCGCTATTGACATTTTAGTTATAAGTATGGGCAATTTCGATTCTGCCCAGCGTTGGCCGATCCTGGGGCTAGCAGGTGCAGGAGATGATATCTCTTTATCTATTGATACCCGAAGCGGGCAAACACGGTGGTAAATCACAGGATCAGCGGCGGTATCGGCCTATCTGGACGGTGACAATAGACTATCTGCTGGTAGCTCGTACACAACTAGCGCTTTGCCAGGACTGGCTGACGGCCGGAAAGACCAGATGGTCCGGAATTTACAATTGTTGGTTTGCTTGTGAGTTTATCACCGGCTCGCGGGGTCCCGTCCCGGGGTCAAATCGGGACGCGGAAAGGTCTGGAAGGACTTTCTAGCATACATTTCCTCAGATATTAAGACATTGAACCGGAGAGGGCTCGAAAGTGTTGTGCATTGTCCTTTTTTATAGTTTCCGGATCACTGTGTTGAGCAGGGCTCTTCAAAGACATAATTTATCAGTTACAAGTTAAGGAATTGTATAGAAAGATTTCTTTTTCCTTCTGTTCGAAACTGGAGCCATGTATATAACGACTCATTGAAGATCTCGAAGACCTTCTAGTCATAAGTGTTTTCTCATTATGTTTATTACGAATTACTGTACTGAGACAGGTTTCTGGAAACAGTTTCTCATAATAGGATCTGATTCAATGTAGAACACGTACCCAAGGATGTAATACTTTACAGTCTGAAACATTAAAATCCAAGTAAGAAGTCTCGATAGATTGTTAACATACAGCTTTCGGGATAATTACATGTAAGGGAAAACGACACACTGAGATGGAAGAAAGGTTGACTAAAGTTCTAAATACACACTTTCCTACTCATATTTCGTGAAAGCGGGACGAACAAGACAAAAAGTTATTTAGCAACAATCCTCTATTTGTATGTGATAGAAAGAAAACGAAGAAAATGACGATTTTGGCGCTGATGCGGACATCATGCAATCATCAAACTAAGCATTCATCCATCCATGCATGCACCCATCCATCCATCCACCTGTCCATCATCCGCCTGTCCATCCATCCATCCATCCATCCATCCATCCATCCATCCACCCACCCATCCATCCATCCATCATCCATGAACTATTATTGATATAATATCTACATCAAGGAACAATTGCAAACAAATATTGTGTATAGGTGAATTTTTTTGATTTCCTTTTTTATTTTTTTTAAGCGATATTCTACCTGTATCTCACTCCTTGTCTCCCAAATAAAAAAAAAAAAAAAATAGAAACACATGAAAGCCGCATTTACCTTTGCCTTTATTTTTTCTTACGAGCTTGAACATTACATGTAATTATTTTTATGTTGGTGGTTACCCAAAGACAGCAGGTGCAGCATCTTTTAGTTTGCTCAGCAGTTCATATAATATCATAACAATTTTGAACACGGGTTAAAGGAGGCAGAAAAAGTCCATAAAAGTCTTTATAAGCTTAACAAAGTAATTTTGATTAGGTAAACATAATGATTTAAGTATCTCTGTTTTCCCCCACATCGCTTTCCTGTTTGTTTTCTGCAAGCGTAACTTAATTTTAGCAGAGTTCATTTGTTAATTACTTGTCTTGATGTGGGAACCCTGTACCCCCAGTAAGCATTAAAGTACAAAGAGATTTGTACAGTAAAACATCTACAACAAATACGCCTCGTCATAACCACGGGCTGGGATGAAAGCAGCGAGAAACGTCGTCTTAAAGTCTTTGACAGTGTGACACTGAAGGATCAAACAATTCCGCAGGTAGGCCGACTGCTACATTACAAGTTTATTAAGTACGAGGGTTGTCTGAAAAGTAATACTTTACTTTACTGTACTTTACTTTAACAGAAAGTAAATATTTCTGTTTGAATCTAACTGAAACTGGCACTAGAGTTACTGTCACTCTTTGGCGACTTTTCAATGTAGTCTTCTTGGAGATCAATGCACTTTTGCCAGCGCCGAGCCAGAGAATAGATATCCTCCATGAAGAAATGTGCGCCAAGCGATGAGTACCAGTCTCGCGTCTCCTCAGTGGGGTTGTTATCCCAGTCAAACTTCTTTCCTCCAAGATACCGTTTCTGACTTTGGGGGTGGCAAAGCCTTGTCGGGGAAGCGGGGGGGGGGGGGGGGGGGGTCCCCTTTTACTTTTTTCAAAAAAAAAAAAAAACTTCATCCCTTCAATTCCATTTTTAAACTCTTACATTTTTTTTTTTTACTTCAGTTTTTTGAAAGACAAGTACAGAATTTTCTAATATTTTTTAAAGTAGCTTTTAGCACCGCTGTCCGTCACAGAAAATAAACTGTACTTCAAGGTGCTGGTCTTAGGAGGACGCCCGGTTTCAAGCGTTTGGGTAAGAGGTCATGAGTGGAATAACGTTGGGAACCAATGTCTAGCTCAGTGACTCAAATAGTGAGTCTGCCAGCCTGCTCTTGTTTGCAGATATTTTAAAGATGAGCACCTCTTCAAATTCGATGACAATGGGAATAGTCGTTTTTTTAAACTTTGTGTTATCATTTTAAACTTCCGGATCTGATTATGACGGTTTTTGTTTCCCCTTTCTTCCTGGTTTCTCTCCTCTCTCTGTCACTTGTCACTCTGACACCCACACACTCTCTTTCTTTATCCCTACAACCCTCTCTCTATCTCCATTTCTACCCTTTGGCTTTCGTCAAACCATCTCTTTTTACCTCTCATTTCTCAATCCTCTACCCCGCCCCCCCCCCTTTTCCCTTTCTACCATCTCCGCTCACTCTCGCACACTGTCCCGCTTTCATCCACCTGCAGAGTGAGCCAACCAAGTTTTTTAAGCATGATTAGAGGAACACAGAATCAACAATTTATTACCGCCCTTGGGTACGGAAGCCTTTGAAACTGGAGGTAACGTAAACCCGTCATGCTTACCGTCTACCGTCATGTTTGTTTTCCTTTGGCTTCCTAGAGATATTTTGTTATAGCGTTTGAACTGTTAATTGCTTATGTAACGGAATGGAGATGTATAGTCTAGTAGAGCAGGGGATTCTGCCTCGCAAAATCAGTGTTTTATTAACAGTCGGATTTGACATCATCAAGCCATATGATTTTCTTGGATTGGAAATAACGCCCAGTGCAAAACTGTCCTAACTGAGGGAGTTAAACTCATGCTTGCAAGCTTGCATATGAAACGAGATGAGATCGAAAGCAAATAATATTGAAAGCTTCATCCATGCATACATCGATCAGAATGCTAAGCTGGACTGAGCGTCTTCCCGCTGGGGTGGAATTTCCACGCTGAGATAATAATCTTGTGGTTCAGAAACCTGGCAGTTCCCACGTCTATTCTTATGCAGCAATACTGCCCTCAGAAGACAACTGCCAGGGCTCACCGCTATATAAAATATTGTCGCGGTTTATCATTAATGTCATTTTTTGATGATCATACATAAATAATACTCACTGATTGCTAGCTGAAAAAAAAAATAGTCTACGATTGTCCTATCTCTTAAAAAAGAAAGAAAGAAAAGAAAGTTGATATCAATGGATGTTCCCGAGTTCAATGTGACCTGTTGAAGAGTGCAGAGATTTCATTCGCCATTACAATCCAGACTTGTGTCCGTACGTGCCATTGGTCCAGAAGCAATAATTATGGCCTGATAAGGGTTAACCATGATCGTTCGTTCTCATCTCTGTTCTTGATCAACACGGGATCTTTCACTGTTGGCATATCAATATGCTACAAAACAAACAACTAAACAAACAAAAACTATATTTTTTTAAAAATTGAAAAGAAAGAGCGAAAACAAAACAAAACAAAAATAATTATATTCATAACAATGACAACAACACAAAAACAGATACAAACAAGCAAACAAAAAAACTCCAGACATTTGAACAAAAAAGGGACCAAAAGCGAAACACACAACCTCGATCAACAACAAAACAACAATAAACAACAGTGTTTCAACCAAGTAATGAACCGATATTTTCTCCAGGTTTCCCCTAATGCTTCTCGCGGACTCCCCCCCCCCCCCCGGATTTTACCCCCATAATTACTGCAGAGCTGCCCTCTTTCTCTCGTTTCTGCAAATACTTGTTTTCTGTGTATTTGTTTGAGCCATTTCATTCTGGCATTTTTTCATGAGTTGTGGCCGACCTCTTCTCTCTCTCTCTCTCTCTCTCCTCTATGAATATATTTCTCTCTTTCTCCCTCTCTCTCTCCTTTTCTCTATTTCTTTCTGTCTCTATCTCTGTTTATTTCTCTTTCTCTCTTTTTATTTTTTTCTCTATTTCTCTCTCTATCTCTCCCTATTGTCTTTTTTCCCTGTTTCTCTCTCTCTCTCTCTCTCTTTCTATCTCTATCTCCTTCTATTTCTGTTTCTATACCTATATCTATTTTTTCTGTCTGTATCTCTCTCGCTCTCTCTCACTCTCTCTCTCTCTCTCTCTCTACTTTTTCCCTCTCTCTATTTATGTCCTCTCTCTACTTCCATCTCTGTACCCCTCTCTCTCTATTTCTCTCTCCTTATTTCTCTCCTCTCTCTCTCTCTCCTTGTCTGTCTCTCTTTCTCTCTATCTATCTATCTATCTATCTATCTATCTATCTATCTATCTATCTATCTATCTATCTATCTCTCTATCTAT
>JBCAUA010059894.1:0-25328 GCA_038406235.1 Peronia verruculata
TGAGTTGTGTTTAGCAACTGTTTTTGTACACAGGAGATAGGACAAAATGATTTTCAAAATATACCTGTTTGGGCAAGTGACAGGTGAAATGACTACAGTATATGGTAGATTTACTATCCCATTCCCACAAGACATCTATAAATTTCCAAATCGCCCAAAATGGAGATAGGATAACAAAGAACTACGCTTGCATAATGTTAATTTTTTTATGAGTTGTATTTAGCAACTGTTTTTGTACACAGGAGATAGGACAAAATGATTTTCAAAATATACCTGTTTGGGCAAGTGACAGTTGAAATGACTACAGTATATGATAGATTTACTACCCCTTTTCCACAAGACATATATTTCCAAATCGCCCAAAATGGAGATAGGATAACAAAGAACTGCGCCCGCGTTATGTTAATTTTCTTCTGTGTTCAGTTAGCTGAATGTTGACCCTCTAGATTTGAGCTTCTGGGTAGGGCTTCCCCCCCTCGTTTCAGAGGCCAGTAAGAAATACTGAACCTTGGGTGAATCCAACAGTGTAAATGAAACTTGTGATAAAGTATGTTTTTTATTTTCAATAGCAAAATTTCAGAATTTTTTTCATTTTCGGAATCCATGTAAAAACTAAGGTACTTTTTCTGTCCCATTAGTTACCAACCTTACGAGATACATAAGATTTAATTTATCTTTGGATTGAAATGCACGTTTTATCAATTTATTTACAATTTTCCCATTGATTTTTAGACTAAAAAGTGAATAAAATTATTTCCGAGTAATTCTGTGCAAAATTTTGCTTAAAAAAGTGTTGTCTGAATGTCACATCAGTTACCATGGAATGAACCCACCATCTGGGTGGCTACTCCTTAAACATTAGAGAGTATGTGATGTTAATATGCTATGTGACACTAGACCTTGTGAACCTCAGAAATAATGATTACAAAATGACTTTTTGCAGCTACTTATCACATCAGATAAAATCAAAGGGTAACATCCTTACTCTGCCAACCTGGTCATGGATCTGCTTCAGCTGACTTTGTATCTCCAGTAACATAGCTCTTTCCTTTCTCAGCTTCTCCAGCTCTTCCCTTGGATTTTCAATACCATCCATCTCATCTTCCCTGAAGATAACAAAAAAAACATATAAAACTGAGCAAAATAAAAACCGCACTTTTTCACACAAACTACTTGTCACACAAGCTCTTGCACAAAAGAAAAACAGGTGTGCATCTAAATCAGAGTAACATTCACCCTCCAAATCCCACATTCCAGAAAATTTCAATTAATCTTTGCTAAGCAAAGAGTGCACGTGAATGCCCCAGTTACAGTTGACCAACCTGAAGTACAACAGTTGTAAGTGATAATTCTGAATTCTAAACAAACTGAATTTTTGGATAATTTTATAAACTAAAAAAAAAAAAAAAATAAGAAAACTTTAGGCACATTATTTACATAATGAATGAAGCAGTTTCAATAATCTGCAGTTACATCATGTTCTCCTTATCGTCACAGTGTTCAAAGTTTTCTTTTTATGTTCGTGGTCATGTCAAATCTAAAAAAGTATCAGGAAATCTCTAAAATGAAGCCTTCAGATATTTCACATCTGTATCATAAGATTTCCAGGTACAGGACATATAAATGTACTTTCAACAACTCCTCATCAGGGAAGTGACAAGAATGCTACTGACCTTTGGGGCATGCGCATAGACTCTGAGGGCACCTCTCCCTCACTGACTGAAACATTTGGTTCGTCAGTCTGTGTGGCTTGTGACACGGCTTCACCTTCCACACTGGCAGCCAAATCACCCAGACCTTCTGGTAAAGCTCTTGCTGCATCAGGTGACTGCTGCACAAAGGCAACTAAATCTTGCAGCTGTCTCAATTTTTCTTTGGCTGCCTTTAATTTTCTGTGGGGAAACAAATGAAGCGAACAAAGTTATGAATTTTTAAATTTTTTTTTTTAAGTTACCTATTTTAAAAATACATATAAAGATGTAAGTGACACAGACATAACCCCTTCACTTCCTGGTATCAGACAGCTTTTCAAGATCCATTTTTTATTGTACCTATCAAACATAAAATGCTGGTTACAAAGAGATAAAATCATAAATTATCATCTCATAAACTGAGACACTGACCCTTTATCTTACCAGTATGACTGAATAATTTGTTTTTTATTCTTCTCTTGCCTTTTTTTTCCGGCCATGCCTCAATCAATGTTGGTCGAAGAAAGACAAGTTAAAAAACAGAAACTTACTTGACTTTTTCCTGTATCTCTGGGTCATCATCCCAGGGCCCAAGATGAGACCATTGAGATTCAGACTGGGACACAGACACATTGTCTTCATCTGAATGTTCATCTCCTTGATCTGTCCCTGTATTTAAAAAAAAATAAAAAAATGCTCTTTATGATCACCTGAGGTTTCAAAGTCGTTAATGTGGCACAGTTTGCTTTTTCCCTAGAATGATTTTCCATAAAATTATCATCATTTATGATCATCTGAGGTTTCAAAGTCGTTAATGTGGTACAGTTTGCTTTTTCACTGGAATGATTCTCCATAAAATTATCATCCATAGAAAAAAAAGAAACTGACAGTTCATCTGATAGAGACTTATCATATAACAATACACCAATAATCGAAAACATCTTTTTTTATGGGGCTATTTTCCATATGGAATTATCAACCACACTGAGCTTACCTGCTAGATTTAATAGCTGGGCCATGCTGTGCAAGGACGATGCTCCTACCCCAGAATCTCCACCTACAGGTCCAAGCCTTTGTGGAAACTGTTGCTGTCGTTGTTGTTGCTGCTGTTGTTGTTGTTGTAACTGACGTTGTCGGCTTAACAATTCCTGCTGCTGATGCTGTTTTTGTTGCTGCTGTTGCAGTAACGATGATCTGCTGCCCCTGGTCTCAGCACTACTTTGTCCAAGTCTGTGAGTCAGAGACAGGTGAATAAAATAAATGTAACATATTCACTAATAGTCATTCTAATCCTTTGGGTATCAACCACTGATCAGAACGAAAAGCTCTTCCTTTTAAATTCAAGAGGAAATGTACAACTTTCATGGAAGCTTTAAGATTAGACATTTTACAGCTTGGATGTTCATCCTTGGTGGTGATGAAAGATGCACCGAAAAAATTAAGAACAATGATTTACCAAAATATTTTGCCATTCACTGAGAGGCTTTTTGCTTAAATGAAAACAAAAGGCAAACAATTCTAAACCACTGCTCTCACTTACAGGGCAGCCAAGTCTCCTCTTTCACCAAATGCAGGCATAGACAACTGGTCATCACCATCTCCAGCAGCTTCTCTTTCATCCCCCTGGCCCTGACCTTGATAATATTGAACAAGACTCCTCAACTGGTCCAGTTGTCCCCTGACTTCCCGCAGTCGCCTAAGAAATTTTCAAGAAAATATATTTTTTAATTTCTAAAGACTGAAACTTTTTTGGCTCTACACATGTTGAAGACTGGAACTTTTGAGAGCGGCTTTTTTTTTAAAATAAATAAATAAAAAAATAAAAAAACACTTTTCTGATCATTAACTTTATGTACTTCATGAAAAAATGGAAACAATTCCTCAAAATTTAATATTTTATTTTGATGTCAAGTTTTGAAAATTATGTAAAGTTTGAATTTCTAACAAATTAGCAACTAAAATGAAATATTGTGGATTAGCAAGTGTAAATAGGAGGAAAGTATGACATACTATATTTTTGCTTTACATTGTAACAGAGATCATTCATCCCAGCCTAAGTGTGACTGGAAACACAGCTGTGCATCTGGGGGACCAGAGGGGAAATCCCCCTATTCTCCACTATTCTGGCAGAGAATGCTCTGAAAGAATTGCAGACAGGAACTGTAGGAACCATCCAGGCCAACAGCAAGCACTTCCTCAAGTCATTACAGAGGGTAAAGAAATTGAAGAGAGGAGAAAAGTCGTCATCTTTGTCGCAACAGTGTTTCATGTATAGTTTGGCAAGACTGAAAGCCGATCACTTTTATCTCCAATTATCATGATCCTGGACAGATTGTAGCAGTAAACGAGAGGAATAAAGATGAGATTTCAGTGCCACAGCTGGTGAGGGACTGTAACACCTGCATGGGTGGTTGTGATAAAAACGATTGAAAGACCCATCTCCACTGCAGTCAAAGGCACTACCGATGGCCCCAGCCTTTTTTATGTGGGCCTGCTACAATTCTTTTATTATTTACCTTGCACAACTACAAGCAGCATAAAAAAAGCACTGCATTTCACAAGGTACATCCTAAAACTTTACTTGGGACTGGTTGGGTATAACGGCACAACAACTTGTATCAAACCATGCAATACTCCCTGTCCGGCACAACTAAAACCCAGGCAACACTTCCCAGAATCTCCCATGGATACCTCCTCAGATCACATCTTTGCTATTTGGATGGAGAAGCACACCACTTATCAGAGACAAAACCTCGAGTGGCTTATAAAGACATCACTTTCAAGAAAACCAAGACCACCAACCCCTGCACACTGTGCCAGAAATTCTTGGGTGTGAGAAAGGACTCAACCTGCTGGGCTGACTGGCACACAAAGGTTGAACACTGGCATTAGATTACAGGTAGACCTATTGAGTTTATCGTCTTCAAGTTTCATCTGTTTTTAACAATTGGTTTGCAAGATATAACAACTTTTGCGACCCTTGTTAGTTTTTTTGTTATTTTCGCTCAGGAGGCCTGGTATATAGGGCAGCTGGGGTCAGGGCCTCAAGTCTCACAGAGTTAACTCACTTTATTTCAAAGTTCTTAGGGAAAGTTCTTGAAGCTTTGCAAGAAATGAAACAAATGGACAAGAAAAGAAGCATTTCCTGTAAATGTAGCTGAAAGAAAGTAGGCACAATGAGCAACTGAACATCAATCCTGCATGAACTTCATTGATTCATCAGCCATTGAAAACATTCACTAAGTTCATGACAGAAAAAGATTAGATTTAAGAATTCCTCAAAGTGCTTTGATGGATAAATTATGAAGCAAACCTTAATTTTTCTTGAACTTCCTCCACAAGCTGTGGGTCCATGTTTTCCCCATCTGGACCATCAGCTCCTCTGGCCAGCTGAGCAAATGTTGCCATGGCATTTTCCACAGCTGCCGGAGTGCTTGAAGCCATGTCATTCATCATAGCCTGAAGATTGGGGGATATGCCGATGCCAGGAGTCAGGTTGCCTGCTGGTGTCTTGATCTGTTCTTTCTCTTGTGGCTGTTGCTGTTGTTTCTGAGGAGCTTGTCTGGGTGCTGGGATGTTAGAGGCACCAGAGGATCCTAGTTGTGCATTACTGGCTTGAGGATTGGTTTCTGAAATATTGTGGGAATCCAAAGAGTCACATGAAATTATTGTTCAGATTAAGAAAAAATGCCTCCTGTTCATTTCCTATCAAGACACTTACAGACATGACCACAAGGGCTCAAAAGGTGATTTCACCCAATGTTCCACTAAAAATTACGACTTGAAAAAAACACAAGAACATCTATTTTTGAATTGCAATTTCAGTTCTGTGCTGATAAACCATCTTCTCAATCTTTAGCCTTTACTCTTTATATGTAGGCTGTGTACATGTAGATAAAATCATCTCTATTTTTTTAATCCAGTCTCATTTAACTATTATTTACTACAGCTCATCTGACAGTTGTACACACCCTCATATTTCTACGATTTTGTATTCTACATAATCCTTGTTGTGCTCACTCTAGAATCTTTCGCTGCTACTGTAGAACAATGTATATTTCTGAACAATTTGTACTTGTATGACATGAGAAGCCTAATTCTTGTAAATTAATCGATTACCACTTGTGATCTTTAATAATGATACCACAGTCATGGTATCATATAACTTCATTTGCAAACTGGCCAATTATCACTTGAGATCTTTAAACAATTATTCCACAGTCATGGTGTCTGATAACTTCATTTGTAATTTTGCCAAATGTCACTTGAGACTGTTGATAATGATACCATAGTCCTGATGTCAGATAATTTCATATCAAATTTCAGGTACAGTGAAAGAATGCATCATATAGCAGACTGATAAAAAATATATATATATATATATATAAAAGTAATATGCTGAGTTTGTGGATAAACTATGTTGCATTTGTGGAGATGGAACACAAAAACTTGTTGTGCTAAAAGAAAAAGATAACAAAAATGAGATTTTGTTGATTACAGGGGTAACATTCCTTTGTGGTTTTGAGTAGATATTTTCAAAGATGCAAAATCCATTTGAAAAGAATTTTAACAATTATGCTCAGAGCATTGCCAATACTGCAAGCAGTTCTCAAATTTTGTTTATAAAGAAAAAAAAAAAACCTGTAGAATTTACCTGAAAGAATAACTTTTTTCTTTCTATGACAACTGAGACAAAGCCATCAACCAAAAAGAAGAAGAACAGATTGAGGACATTTAACAGATTAAATTACCCATATTCTTTATGTCAAATACCTAATTTCACAGTCCTCATGTGTCTCCAACTGTATTTTCATGACTGACAAGATGACGAAAGAAAGTACAGAAAGTCAGCCTAGCCAAAACTACACCTTTCAGAACAGCATTGCCAGCAGTTAACTGTTAATTCAATTACACAACGAACAAGAGCAGAACAATTGAGGGAGGGCTTGAGGTGCATCACAATAATGCAAGTGCTCACAAAGCACACATGACTCTGGAAAGAGTAATTGTGTTACTGACTTCACTGACTGGACGTGGCTTCCTTTCCTGACTTTGTTTCATAACTGTCAGTCAAAGATCAAATGAGAGGAAAGTGATTCAGTGAAACAAAAAAGCGCTTTGTATGTTCAACAAAATAAACAAGGGATACTTGCTGAGGAATGGAGCCATTCCTTTGTCTCTTGATTTAGGCTGATGCAGTCTACAGAGAATACTTCAAGAAGTTATAAAAGTTTTGGCTTTCTAGGATCAGTAAAACATGGCAAGTCTGAGCATATAAAAAGATATACCAAACACTAAAGCAAGAAACAAAAACCAGTATATATGTTTGAATACAAAAATCTGTATATATTTACCATTGTTTCTAAGATTTTCTAAAGGCTGTGAGTGCAGCATCTGCAACTCTTGCAAGAGACTGTCCATGCGAGATTTTTTGTCCTGAAGTTCTTGAAGTTTGTTCTGGAGTTGCTGACGACCCTCACTGAGGGCAGGAGGAGCCGACTCCATATTCTTGGGAGTCTCAATCTGTGGAAATCAGCATGCAGTTTTGTCATCTGATATTCAACAAAGATTACAAACATATGATGGCAAAAAAAGGCTGCCATCTAGTTCTGACTTACTCGATTTAATTCATACATTTTCATTATTATTCAATCTCTTCTCCAGGTCTTCAGCTCAGAATCAAGTTGTTTTTTTTTTCCTCTTCAAAAAAAAAAAAAAAAGGGGGGACCCTTAAAAAAAAAAAAGAGAGAAGTTTACTCCCTTCTGTATCCGAATTATTACATGAAAGCGCAATGTATACCATAAATTTTTCCCTTAAGCAAAATGGATATACATCGGAATCCGCTTAAAGGCAACTCCTCGGGACCGAGAAAAAGTGTTGACTTTAAGCAAGGTGGACTTTATCCAGTTTCACATATCAATCTCTGGTAAGCATAGGGGGTCAAAATATGTGTTGTATATTAATTGGGTTATGCCTCTTACAGATCACAGAATTGACAATAAAAGGTTGACTAGTTACAGCAAGCGAAAAATGCCTGTGCGTTGGAAAAGAAAACAGAGCATAGGCAGACCTACTCCACGACTCCCCGGAATCATCCCACATTTCTCATTCAGTATCCTGCCATTCCGCGCTGTAAATATAAATTCCCGCATTCGGATGAGTATAGGTTTCACTCACAGTCCAGCCAGAAAATGCTGTTCTCCTGTTTGTTGCTATGGGCAGTTGCCGTTGCTAAGGTTTATGTATGTAGGCCAACAGTTCATGATGTAGCCTAGTCCAAACATGTAGAGCTATGTGTTACACCCCGCCTGTCCCGCTCTCATGCTGAGTAGTTATTCAACTGCACCCGTCATACATAATACCATCATCGCTTGGCCTATGATCACCCAGGGAGTTCTCATTTGAACCTAAACCTTTGATTAGTCGTTGGATCCCACCCCACCCCCCCCCCCCCCCTTCCTGTTTTCACTTTCAGTCGGTTTGTTGCCAACTACGATGTAAACGATGTAGATTCATCCTGAGATCTTTCACTCAGAGGACTGGTCAGATGCCGACGACCTGTTTAGCTTATGAATTATAGAAATGAACATGCTTTGTTATTCTTAAGCCTTTCAATCATATGACAGCTGTGATCTACAGTTAGGGTGTTTAAATGCATTTTTATTTCTCTCCTGGGTGGTTATCTTGGTATTATTACTTGAATTAAAGATGTGACTGAAAAAATCGGGCCCAGTGCCTGTCTACACCATCTTTATGTGTGAGTGTGAACAAGTAGGGTGAAGAGAGCCGAGGGGGAGTAAAGGTCAGTATATCCTCGCTAACACAAGGCAAGCACAGAGGGCCAATCACAGAACTGCGTGTCTGTTACTGTGACGAGGCAGTCAGTTGTACGGACCATTCACGGCCTTGTACATGCAAGCGAGAAGGTCAAGAAGCGCAGGTGTGAAACTGTTGTGTGGGTATATGTTTTTTGTAATACCCGCCAACGCAAGACAGGTGAAGAGAGTCAAGCATCTTCTCAATACATCGACAGGTCCACAGGCTATAGTGGGTCATAACAAGGTGTCTATGTCTCTCTGTCCGAATTTTCTCTTTGTCTTCACAGTCCTGAAGCTGTCAGTCAGCCAGCGAGGGCCATTTGGAGTTGACTTTTAGCAAGTTTGACCTCTAAAGGTATTGATATTAACAGAGACAAGACTAATGAGAATATAGAGGGAAAAAAATGGGACCACCGGACCGTGTTGACTTTTTAACCGAGAATTTACTTTAAGCGAGTTGCCTTCTTGTGGGTTCCACTGTATATAATGAAACAAGTTCAAATTATTTGAGTAAACAAAGTTCACAATTCATACTGTGATTAACTGAGTGGTGAACGAATTCACAACACCGCTACTTATCTTGGACCTACCTGAGAAAACTCATTCCTGAGAAAGTTCAACTGTCTCTTCAGTTCCAGCAGTTCATTTGGCAAAGTCTCCACCTCTCGCACATTGGAATTGTCTTCATCATCAGACTCTGGATAGCCTACAATATTGGACTTCAGCACACGATCTTCACCTACAGCTCCCTTTTCTTCATCATCACCATCTGCTTCTCCTCCCCAAGCAGCCAGTTCTCGAGCCAACGATAACTGAGTGGCCAACCTCTGTTCTACAAACTGCCGGCCAGTTGACACACTAGCAAGTGCAGCTCGGGCTACAAATGTAGAAATTGTTTCAAAATTATTGTTCACTGGGCTCTAAAAATTTCATTTGAAGATATTTTCACATTACTAAAGATATTTCTTAGACCGTTTATTTTGATACTTTTTTGTTACTGGTAAAAAAAGAAAACATAAACTGACCAAGAAATTTATGTAGGACGCCAGAAGAGCGGATGCCTCTAGTCTATTAAGTTTCAATAACGCATTAGGCAGTTGAAGACAGTGTCTATATCTAGATTGTTGAAAAAATTGTACTTGCAAGATTATGATATGAATGCTCATTAACAAACCCCACAAAGTGCTTAAAATAGATACGCTAATCAAACTTGCTGGGCTTCTCGATTAACTCTGACAGTGTTCTGAGAGTTATATCAATTGCAGTACTTTTCCTGCTATCTCCTATACTTCACCAAAATGAATTTTTTCCCCTTGATTTTTGATTTCTTGTCAATTTCATTTTCTGTAATGTCATACAACTCCATGAGGTCAGTTGCATACCTTGATTATCCCTTGCCTGGGCTTCCAGCAGTTTTTTCTCAGTTTCCCTGCGTTTCACATTCAATTCTTCCTGTCTGCTCATTAGATCTTGCAACTGTAAAAATTTGTTATAGTGAAAATAAATAGGCCAAAGTCAAAAATTGAAAAACTGAATATCTGTTTTGTCTCTTTATTTCATTTTCATTTAAATTAAATCTCTCAGAGCCAATTGCTCCTGAATGCATAAAATATGCCTATGAAATCTTGTAAAATTTTGCAGGCCAGCTTAGAATTGTTTTTTTCTTCTCTCTCAACATTTCTCAGAGAATGAGCACTAATGCTAAGTGATAGTTCTGAAAATGATGCTGCTGGATGAAGAGACACAAAGATAATACGTAAAGTATAAGATAAAGATAAAAGAAAAAAAGCTGTGATCACAACAAAAAATTCATGCCTGTTTCTGTTTCTCTTGGAGAATTTTGAGCAGGTCCTGGCGCCTTGCTGTGGCACCTTCACCATCAATGGCTGTAGATCCTCTTGCTCCTTCCTCACTCTGAGAAGAAACATGACAATGTGATATGATGAAAAAATTGAATTCAAGGTAGCTGATAATGGATCTGACTACACCTGGCAACACAATTTATAGACTTGGAACTGTATACCAAGGAAAAAAAAGAAAAAAATGAAATCACAACTCCATTAAAATATTTCCGTTGAAATTTACTTAATTTTACAAGCAAATGTTTTGGTACACTACATATATATTCTTTCCTTACTGTATGACCTTCCATGCTTGACATAACAAAAAGTAAAAGACTATGCAAAACATACATTTGATAAACTAAGAGAAGAAAAAATCAGAACTTCCCTAATCCTAGCAGACAAAAAAAAAAAAAAAAAATTAATTTAATGGCGCTTTGAGATGTGAAAACATTTCAAAATAATACTTAGTTCATCTCAACTTTGAAGTGGAAAACCACCTTTCTCTTTCACCAAGTTCAAAATGCAGGCAAATTGTCAAGTATTGTCAATGAAAAGATCTGCAATCTCAACTCTGAATTAACCCTGAAAGCGTCCAGAGATCAATCTGCTTTTGGATTTGCTCACTATACAGACATTGGAATGACTTTTCAAATCATACAGTAACAATGTACTCATCTCAGATTCCCACTTACATTTTGAATGGAATTTTCTTGAATATGAATAAAATAGTACTGTTGTGACACTGACACCTGAACACTTTTAGGAGAAATTTTTATGATTAAAAGAGCTCTTGTCACTTCCTCTGAAACACTTCACCTCTTGCACTGGAACTCCAGACTGAGTGAATTGCTGTCCTGACACCAGTGTGTTTTCTAATTCAGGGACTCGGTTGCAGTTGGCATTGTCAGAAATGTTTCCAGCTGCTCCTCTCAGTGGCTCCTCGTAGTCATCTTCTTCCCCTCTTTCTCCATCATCCGAACCAATTCCAAGCTTACTCTCAATGCGTGGTCGGGAATCTTGGGAATTTTCCTGAACACACACACACACACAAAAATTAAAATATTGCTGACAATAAGACCACAATAACATTAAACATAGTGACAATGACCTAAAAGATTACAACAAAGAAGTTTGAAATTCAGATTGTGGTCATGAAGTGACAAACAAAATTGATAGATATCACAATATTTACTCAAACTTACAGTGGTCTCCGACTCCTCAGTTCTGACTTCTAAATCGACCGATGTATCATCATCTGAATCATCCTTCTCCACTTCTATTTTGTTTGCTGTGTCATCTTCACCCCCTACTGCTCCATCTTCATCAGCATCAGGTTGCGTCTGAAAAAAATAATATTATGACACCACAAATTTTTCATATATCAACAAAATGTCTTGAAAATGTATCCAAGCTAGCCAATGTACAACCTGACATTTAATAAAAAAAAAAAAAAAAGTTCCATGTACACTGCATTCCATTCTGTCACACAAAGGACACAATGAAAGTGAATCATACACAAAAGAAAACAATGTTCCAAAGGAGAGAGAGAGAAAAAAAATGAAACAGTCACACAAACAAACAAAAAAAAAACAACTGAGTTTCTGATACCTACAAATTGCACCTGATTCAGTGCAAAATTAAGTGAAGTAACATACCCAGCGGCAGTTTCCAAAGGTTTAGAACGCACTTCCCATTTTCCTTTCTATACTTTTAACCTTTTTATACTTTACCACTGGTTTCCTCCCCTCCAAAATGAAATTCAAATGCTAAATATCCAAATTAAAAAAAAATAAAAAAAAGGGCAGTATCTCTTCCAAAGGCTCTTAGCAGTCCAACATTTTCACAAAGTCAAAATCTAACTCACAAACAGAAGCTGATAACTTGAGCATAACAATGGCCCTAAGCACAAGTTTATCCCCAAAATGCTGAAAAGCTGATATCTCTCGCCACTATGTGATAACCTGAGTGAGAAACATGTAGGCCTATTTAAATTGTATGTTGGAATGAAGTAGCATGCTCCAAGAGATAAAACCACAGAGTCATAAATATTCCATAGAAATCTACATATATATTACTTTCAAAACACAGAAGTAAGGGGAAAATGTGCAGCTCCTTTCTTCTATAGAACCCTCGACTCAACAGATGACAGGCTGTCATGTCACCTCACACTTACCAGTGTATTTTGTAACAGTCCTCTGTAGCCTTGCTCTTGTTCTTGCAAATTCCTGATCAGCCTGCGCACTTTTTCAATATCTTCAGCCTTTTTCTGGAATCAATAAAACGGAATATTGATTGGAAAAAAAATTATTTTCATCTAAATTTCAATCTTTTTCATAAATTTCAAGTGCAGATTGTCTGGTCTCTACTTAGATGTCAGCTAAACATGGTAAAGCCTGACAAATATAAGCAATCTTTTGATTATTTTTTCCTTCTTTATTTTTGTTCTAAGCTGTTATTGACAAGCTTATCAAAGAAAAACTTCTTACCCTATCTCCCAACTTTTCCATGCTTTCAAGCATGGATCTGGCTTGTTTCATGAAGTCTCGAATCTGCATCAGTCGAGCTACTATCTCATTACTGTCAGGCTGCAAAAGTGGTCATAAAAATAAAGTCTGACATATAACTTTCGACAAAAATTACCCCCCCCCCACCCCCAAAAGAAAAATTTCAGTAATACTAGTTATTCATGTCTAATTAGTTGCTGTCATGCATTTAAGAAAAAAAGATATGTTTCCCCAGTGAATGAGCAATTTCACGATGCAGTGCTTTCACTTCCAAAAGACTGCTGTATGGGCAACTTCTGTTAATAAAACGTATGTGGATACATAATGAACATTACAGTTTTACTGGCTACTTGTTACATTGTTATTGCTCAAACATAATGCTAGTGCAAACATAAATATCTGTCACATTGTACATGTATACACCCTTACTCCTTGTTCTCTGATACTATAGTCCATGTTGTTGTTCCTGTTGATATGCCTCTCTCTTCCACTACGCACATCATTTTCCGAGTCTGTGCGATTAAAAGATGCGTTATGGAGTCTGCGTCTACTTTGTGACACCTGTCTCTCATTGTTCCTCTCCCCATCTGTGCTGACTTGCTGTGGATCAAAGTATGAAATAGCAAATAAGACTTGTTCCTCTCCCCATCTGTGCTGACTTGCTGTGGATCAAAGTATGAAATAGTAAATAATGACTTGATAAATCAAATGATGAGATTTAAAATTAGCATATTCTCTTTCCCCAGTTCTCAAAAAAGCTGGATCATACCATATTACATACTGATCAGCAAACAAGATTTAAATGTCAGCAAATTAAAATATACACTTAAACACATGACTATCAATCCCCTTTCACTTGAGGTATGTGTCTCAAAATCAGGTTTACAGCAAGGAATGAAACAACTGAACCAATTTATAAGTTAAACATAATCATGGTCATTTTGTCTATCCACTTACATCTTCCAAATCACTGAATGTCATATGCTGCTTCAAATTCTCAAGAGCAACCCTCTGAGATGTTGGTGTGCTTGGGGTAATTTTTGTGCGTGGATATGAGGATGGAGCATGGTGTTTTTGATCGTGTGGGGGAGAGTCCACTGACAATGACTGTTCACGCTCTCGTTCTGGATTCCCCTTGGATTTCTTACGACGTTTGGAATCACCTCCAAAATTCATTGGACGTAAGTCAGCGAGATCCTGTAAAACAGAACAAAAATAAACAATAACCACAAACACACTCATAAGTCACCATGCAGTGTTGTAACCAACTGACAAATGTATCCATGTCATAACATCAACAGAACAATTTAGACTCACTTCTTTCCCTCTACTTTACTTCAATTTACAGTTCTGTAATTTTTCTTCTTTATCAATGTTATCATTTTACCTTTTTATGTCTTTTTTGTCGTTTCTTTTTTTTCAACTCTGTCACCGTGGCATTCTCATGTTTACTTTGTCATAGCTTGATTCAATGATGATTTCCAAATCTTCAGACCCCTGGGATCACTTTACAAGAAAATACATCCACCGAAATATACTTTTCCCAAATAAGTTATTACTAGAATAATTGAGTTACTGTGTTCACTTATTAAAAAAATGACCCCATCCACGCCTGTGGGCAGGATGGCCTAGCCGAGGCTGACGGCATAATTTGAATGAGTTTAAAGTGTTCATAAATGAGCCTTATATTACCTGATACTTTTGAAAAAAAAAAAAAAGAAAAGGAGGCTATAGTTCAATTGAATGCATAAGTCAACTCAAAATCAACACATAAAAAACAGTTCTTTTTTCTGTATTGTTATAGAACATACCCAATTGTTGATGCGGATGTCACTGGGAAGACTGTTTAAACTCTGGGCATCATCTCGATCTGAGCTGACTGAGCGCTGCCAATTACTCCGCCGCTTTGGCTCCGATTTGGTTTGCTTGTTAGGTTGATAACTTCCACCTGAAGCCATCTGCGTGTTGATGTCAAAAAACATTCTTTAATATCAAAAACATATGGAAATAAGAAAGAACAATATAAAACAAAAACAAAATGATGCCATAAGCATGAATGAAAAATAGAAAGAGACAAAAATTGGACATTTCAAAAAGCTAATTAGCTGTGACAGATACATGTGATGACATGTGATGCATACATGAAGACATATCAAGAATCACAACAGAGATAGAGCCATGTATTGGGAAGTCAAAATTTACATCATCAAATTAACAGAGGAAACATGTCTCCGTAATATTTGTGCTTCCCACCTGATTTCTAATGAATTCTCACTAACACAGGAAGGGAAATGAACTCTTATTTTACCTGGCGACATAAACTAAACATCCACTGATCAAGGCTTTCATGAAGACACTTACATGACAATTCCTTTACTTATAATGCCCTGAAAGCACACAGAGGAACCAACAGCATCATGATAAATAATTGACAGTCCAGGTGAATCCAATCCTGGCTCTTGCTGGCCCTTCAGGAAAAATCAATAGGAGATAAGAAGCTTATCCACATCGGTGATGCCAGTTCCTCCAGTAAGACCCAAAAAATAGCCCACCGATTACAAGTACATAGTACATCTTCTGAGACTGATTTTACCCCAAATACAACTATATCACAAAAAAAAAAAAAAAAAATACTGTCATCGAAGGCTAATGACATAAAGTGTTTTCCCCATACAAAACTTCATGTCAATGGCATAATGGCAATGAGGGAAATTCAAAACAAATGTGGAAACCATTGAAATACTCTATCCACTCCATAGTTGCTATGATGGACAGATTCCAACTTAATTCGGTGAGGACAACACCTATATGGGGAATAGATATCATTTCCTCATCATCATAATGTAAAACTGTGCAACATTATGTGGTTGGGGGCATCCTAGGGAGTCATTTTGGAAACTTTCATCATTACCATCAGTTGTGGCATGATCAAATTAAAGGACAACAATAAAAAAAAAAAAAGAAATATCTTGTGGTTGCTGTAGCAATGGACGCAATCTTGGATTTTGCTCCCCAATATTGTGTAAATTTACTTTAATATGATTCTTTAAATTTTTCAACTAATTTGCCTGAAATTTTGCGTTTTCATTTTTCCGTTCATTGATCTAAATTTTGTTACACCGGATTTTTGATAAAGTGCACAGTTCATTTTCTACAAATTTTAAAAATTGGTATGTTAAACAGTCATGGATTTTTCAAAAATTTGACACCAAAATCTCAAACACTTAACAAGATATAAAAAATGACACTCCAAATAATTACACATGGGAGGGAGGATATAATGAAAAACAGTAATGCAGAACAATTTAAAAGAAAAAAAAAATTATAGCAAAAAGAGGAGCACATCATTATCTTTCCTTCTTATGACAGTTAGGATGTTAACATACCCATGATTCTCTTATCCACTATCAGTGTACTGTTTCTGTAATACATTCATTACATAGTAACCAAACAATTTTAAGTGTAGGATCTGAACTGAAGATAACACTCTATCACATAACTCCTTTTCATAAATGACAATGTGCACACATACACACCCTTATGTAAACAAAACTATATTGAGTGATTGAATGTAATCTTTGGAGACATTTGGATGATACTCCCACAACTCTGCTGACTCCAACATCTTTAAAGTAACCATTGAAAACAAAGAAAGACATTTTGCTCCATTCTCATTTGAAAAAAAACCTTCCATGTGAAATGAGCTCCATGTGCGTTTTATCAAAATCTTCCTAAGGACACTAACTTTTTTTTAAATGCACAGACTTGACAAATATATTTGCCATTTGCCATTTGCATTCTTACAGACCTGCCACCATAGGGGAGAAGGCATATATGACCCCCCCCAAAAAAAAGAAAAAAAAGAAGAGGTAAAATCAGGAGAAAGGAGTGAAATTTAGCAAATATTCTTCAGGATTATCCAATCTTCCTACTTTGTATCATTATGTATCACATAAACAAACCAATAACACATCAGTCCTATAATTATGAACTTATAAGTTCCATTCAATATAAATCCTATACTTATGTTTCTTACATATTCTTTTTACCACACAATATAAATCCTATATTTATGTATTTCTTACATTCTTTTTAGACTCATAATAGAATGGGTAGTTTTCTATCATGTATAGATCTAGTCCATATTGAATGAGAGAAATTGTGACTCACATTGTCTTATTCGCGAACTATTTTCTGCGTATGAAATGACTATTACGCCTGCTTCTTTCTGTGATGGTAATCACTGCTAGATTTTAAAATGCTCCTTTCCATCTTTTTGACGATCAGTCAGATTAGCAAGATAACAAGTGAAACTACAACTACAATGTTATTTGCCCTTCAGAAATGTAAGAGTTTTCATAGTTTACGACAATACAAATATATAAAAGATCTATCTTACACCGTGATTGGGCGAGCAAAAAAAGGGGCAAAGGGATACCAAATAATCTGACATTTACATCAGAACACGAGTGTTGCTCTAGCAAACTAAAGTAAACAGGTCTATAAGACAGTGCTGCGTGTCAAAAATTGCCAAGATAACCACTTCAGTCAGAAGAGGTTGAAAGGTGAATCAAGACTGTAAACATTGGCATCCCTTCCACTGAATTACAACTCATGGAAATTTTAATACTTTCGACTCCTTTCCACCTGGATATCTCTGTTTCCACCACAGTAGATTGTGACCAAACAGTTGTGACTAGGGAGAAATGAGCAGCTGGCTCAAAATCCATGTTTACTATTTTATGCTGCCAAGTGAAAGTGAAACATCAAGGAGTATTTGGGCCTTCATGCTACTTCAGTCTGGTTCATTCAGAGAATGTCTAGGAGGAGCAGAAGCAAGGAAATCTGTGTCACATCAAATAATAAGCCACTAAGCATTCAATTCAGTGACTACAAAAAAAAAAAAAAACCTGCCAGATAATTTATGACACTAGAACTCAATCTACACTAAAGTTATCTCCACTGACAAAATATTTCGCCTGATGACTAAGCTAGATCTAAAGTATCTATATAATAAGACTGATCAGGGGGCGTGGCACTTATCTTATGGTCCTATATAGTCGGAATCAGCAGGAATTTAAAATTCAAATAAAATTACAGGTGTAGGCAACTGATATCCAACTTGTTATAGGCTACTCTTTATTTTGATTGAATTTACACAGTTGTTTTAATTTATTTTTTTAAAGCCGAAGTATCATTCATTTAGTCCGCCATCACTTTCGTGCGGGACACATGATGCATTCAAACACACTTTTTCTTTGAGTAATATTCGGTTTAATGAACCAAAATATCAGCATCGAGGTGCGCATGCTGGCCAAAAAATTTAAGTCGCAGGACTATATAGTTAAAAAAAAAAACTCCCACGGAGGCCGTGGGGTACCCAGCTAGTCAATAATAATTATGGCTATGGCAAGCACTTAAAGCCGAGATAACCCTGCTTCTTTAGATTGAAAGGCCTATATACATAATATTGAACCACGGTCGATTATTTAAAATAAATAAATGCAGAGGCCCTGGAATACAAAAAGAGCTTGTAGATATAGATAGGACAGAAAGTAAGTAAAACTGTAGTAGGATGGTGACAGTAATGCAGTTCACCAAATTCCAGGAAAATTCCAATGTCCTTGGCCTTGCCTCGGCCGTAAGTTTGCCTCACTTCTTAGCTTGACTCTGATAGAATGGGTAAAATATTTGTGACTAAAACCCTTCCCTATAAGCCTATTGAACTTAGATGTCCTCCAAATAATAAAAGCAGTGAGCAATGTTAGTGGTTTAATGACGTAGAAAAAAGCCTGACGTACTTCCTGACTGGGTTTTTCCCGAAATCCTGTGTTCTACTATTGGAGAAGGAAGGAGCCCACGACTTATAGGCCAAGAAAGAACCACGCGGTAGAGAGTAGAGAATAGACAGGATAAAGGTTAGAACCGTACTTGACACAATATAGCCGTAATCTTGCTGATGTGTAGTTAAAACCTAACAACACAAACAAACAAACATCTAGAAAACATGAATTATTCGTACATGGGATATAACAATGCTTCTCTATTAGACTGGATTCTCATGTTATTAAATAATCAAATGATGTGCTTTGTCCTTGAAAAATGAGTGGACTGCTTTTAATGACAGATATGATTAGTTTTGTGTGTGTTTGATGCATAATGGAGAAAAAAACTGTCCCTGTTCATAATTCAGCATTGTGTCATCTCACTATTTTATTCATCATAAATGTGACAGAGCTGATTCGGTACCATTTTTCAGCACCCAGAGAACGTCATTATCTCCACTAAAGGGATGGATGGCTGGATGGATGAATGGATAGTTGGACAGACGGATGGATGGATGGATAGACTGATGGATGGACAGATGGTTTGGGGGATGGATGGATGGATGGATAGATGGATGATGGACTGATGGATGGACGGATGGTTTGATGGATGGATGGATGGATGAATGGATGGATGGATGGATGAATGGATGGATGGATGGATAGATGGATGGATGGATGGATAAATGGATGGATGGACACACCCTTCTCTGCCAGCTAAAACCACCCTGTTCTGTTAAAAAAGAGAGACAGGCGGGTTATGACAAGCTGTCAACTTAATTCACCTTAATGGAGAATTTGGATCTGCGTGTGACAGGCGCCGCAAACTGTGTCCCCAACTAGGGAAAGCGGTTATTTCGTAACAGCCCCATGTCTGTGTCGTTAGGGACTTAACCCCGATGTCTGTGCTTAGGATCAAGACAAAATGGGAAATACAATTCGCGATCCTTTTCCATTATCCAGCATACTTTGTTAACATCAGAGTCCTTTATCCGCTAGTCAGTCCTCCAGATTATTTGTGAAACTGACAGTTTGTTTGTTTGTTTGTTTGTTTTTCGGTCAGCAGCCCATGAAGACCTAGGAACGTAAAAATCCATATAATTGTATGTAAACGAGGTTCTACGTGTACATATTCTGGCAATTTATAGCTTAAAGGCCATCTTACATGAACATAGCTAAACACTACTGTGGATAAAGGGGTTTCGATTTGATTTTCGTAGTAATTCCTATTCAGTGGGAGAGAAAATTATGAAGATGTTACATTTCAAGTAACGTTGTATGGAATTGTTATTTTTCTTTTTTGAAACGTTGCCTGGGATAGTGAAAAGTTAGCTTGACTCTACAGATTCTAACGCTTTTCTCTCTCTCTCTCTCTCTTTCTCTCTCTCTCTCTCTCTCTCTGATGGGTTATAAACAAGCCTCGTAAGTTTAACTTTAAGGCTTATTCTTATGTGAAAACTAGACTAGTATAGCAATCTAGAAGACATACAAAGAAATTTCAAAGTATTTTCAGCCACATATTGTTCGATCGATGAAAGTGTCTCCTTAGAAGATAATGCACACAAATTCGGTTACTTTTTTTTAGAAGGAAAAGCTGCTGAGGATGAAAAGAGGATATCTTGCTAAAGAGATCATTATTGTTTATTTGTTTGTTTATGTTAGGGTATAAAGCCACCTCAGCACGATCTCGGCTATGTTGTGCCAAACACGCTAACACACGTTTACACGTGAAAAGGCTGATCAAGCATTTATTATATAAACAGAGACAGTGAGACAAAAGACAGGCGCAAGGGGACAGAGAAGACATGTCGCCCTTGGAATGTTGAGAATGGCAGTCCATGGGAAATATCCTACCAACGGCGTCCTTTCACCGCCTGCAGGTGGGGGAAGAGAGCCTACTTATTTACCCCGGGTCCCAGAGGGGGGAGGAATGAGGTCATGAGCTCATAGCTGAAAGCAGGCGGGAATGTCGTGTTGAACAGGCGTATGAAACCTGAGACAGAACTTGGAGAAATGGAGTGGTATCCGTAAATCTATCTATCTATAATTTTACTCGTTTATATGATATTTTATTGATAGATAGAATGGGCTATCGGGCAAATCAGGCTTACCTTACCACTCCAGACTCTATCATACACTAAGGTCCATGATGACTAAAGTGCTCTTGCTTACAATTATGGTTCAATATAACGAGCACACTGGATTCTGAGAGGTCTGGATCGTTTAATTCCGAAGTCCCTTTTTATCAAAGCGACACAGAGTTCATTTTTTTTTGTCCCCTTCGTAATCACCTAGAACTATAAGAAATTTGAGAAATGATTTCAGGCCCTGGCGTTTCACTATAGCTATATGTTATGCATAAGAAACATAAACTCTCTTTACTACTATGAAACGTTTGGTTCCTGCGGCTGAAATAGTTACTGTTTCAATAACGAAGGCAACACATTAGGCTTATGCCTCCAAAACCAAGCAGCATATAAAGGGGTCAAATCAGATTTAAACGGCAAACCCAGTTAATCTTTGGTAGCTGATCGACTGACAACATAAACGATAAACTGAGTTATTCTTTCAGCCTGTCAAATTGTTCGCGAGGTGAAACTAACAGAAAACTAAAGCCACAACAACTTACAGTATGCGTGACATCGCCGATATAACCGAGTTATATCGAATTGTGTTTGGCCAATTTTTGCTTACATTTTAAACCCAGGAAACAATAGTGTAGTGTGCTCTCTTTTTGTGGTGATGCTCGTAAAACCATTGCTCAAAAGATACAAACTTTATATCTGAACATGAAATAGGAAAACTAAAATGTGATAAGTCACACGGCAAACCGCAGGTTTATTCATGGCCTTCATTTTTCGATAGCTCCTTCGTTCACACTTCTTCTTCTTCTTCGCTTTTCCATCTTCTGCACTTCTGAACGTTTTCAGCATTCTCTGGTTTTCTTGCTATATCCGGATACCAGATTACTTTAAGTTGTTGAACTTCTACTCATTGTCTAAACCAGGGTTTCCCAGAGGTCGCGAAGCCTTGTCGAGGAAGTCGCATAGCCTTGTTAGAAGTACCTTGGGATTAAATAAATTTCAGCTCATCCGTTAAATGTTCTATGCTCTTACAGATTTTTGTTGTTGTTGTGGTTGTTTTTGTTTCAGTGTTTCCTTCTTTCTCATCATAGAAAATAAACTGTAAGTGCAGCTGCTGATAGTTGGGGGTCGCATGGATTTCAAACGTTTAGTTAGGGGATCGCGAACACAAAAACAGTGGGAACCTCCTGCTCTAAAATCTTGCACACTCTTTTCACAGTGTTTAATAATTAATATCCTGCACAGCTTTTGACATGCCTTACTAACGCGATTGTATACTCATTCCCCCGTGCTGGACACATTGTAGCCGTGATCGTATGCACTGATGCGGCGTGAAATCTAAATTTAAACCAAACCCCACTACCATCATCATCAGGATAATCTTTGAACTTGCACGTTAAGCATTTGCAAGCTAGTTCTAGAAATTGACAGAGACCACAGTCTTTCTTTGCTTCTCACTGTTACAATGGTCAAGGCAATATAATGATAGTATTCACCTGTGTATGCTTCGCAGGCCAACACGTCCATTAATGGATCTCTCTAGGGGGAGTGTCCCTCATAATTATTTCAGTTTAGATGCTTTTTGTGTGTTCACTGGTGCTGATCGAGGACAACCGACGAGGAGTATTTTCAAAGAGAATCAATACCTGGATTCTAATCACATGTTGGTGATTTTGTACTCTTGCTACTGACTGGCATGTTATTTATTTATTCATTCAACAATTTGTAATGGCTGATAGTATTATTATCGTTGTCAATGTGTTTTTATATGCCACTGGAAGAGAACCCATGGCCTCCGTAGGAGATTTTTTAAAGTTTAGGCCTACGACCTACACTGTATGACAAAGCGTGCACAACTCGAAGTGGATATTTAGGTTGATCCGACTGAATGTTACTCATAGAAAACGTGTTTTGAACGCGTCATATTATCGAACGTACAGTTCGGACCAAGCAGCCCCGCGAGTTTATTATTCAACTATTACTGCATTTGCAGAATAAGGCCAAAGATAATAAACTTTTTTAGGGTTTGTGTACATAGAAACACAGATTCATATTATGCAACAATGTCGTTTGCATTCAGCAGTTTTCGATTCCATAAGCCTATTGTGAATTTTCTTGCAATTTTATAATATAGATCTGTACTGACGTTAGATTACTGATCTTTTCTTGTTTTCCCCTCTCCGTTTTTAAATTGTATTTCTTCTATTTCGGAATCTGCTTAAATTATCAACCAACATGGCTTTGGACTATACAGAAACAAACTGCTTTATATGGATGGTGTGGGGGGGACAAATCCGGAACTTGATTCTCAACTGCGCGGGGTTTGTTTTTATAATCTTTGATTTGATATCCCTTTTTCATTTGACCTGCTTTACTGTACAGTAGTACAACGTTTCCGAAACATAGTCTTTCGGAGCGTTAAAGAACAGATATTAAAATAAGCAAGAGTGTTAATTTAGCAGGTGTTGGAAGAAAATAAAGGACAACGAAGAGACATTGCGATAAATTATGTTCCATTAACCAACATTCTTTACTTCATGTGTCTGTAACACCAAACTTGAAGAACCTAAGTGATTGCATCAAAGCACTCGTTTCACACTGACGTTTTATTTGAAATAGACTAGAAATCACATAGATAAACATAAAACAATAAAAACATCATGAGGTGATAAAACAATGAAAGGAAGAATGCAGAGATGACAGCATGAAACTGAGAATAAGGAAAAACAAGAATGAAAGATTGATAGAAAGACAGACAGAAAAAAATGGAAGTAAGAAACTTTAAAAAAAAAAAAAAAAGACCAGAAAGAATGAAAGACAAAGCAAAAGAAGAAAGACAGACCACAACACAAAGGAACAATAAATGAATAAAGGGAAGAGGACAGGGCAGAAGAAAGAAAGAAACAAACAAACAAACAAAGAAAAAAGTGATGAAAAAAAGAAACAATTACAATACTAATTTAAATTATTTATATTATTATTATATTATATTATTATAACATAATATAATATAGTATAATATAATATAATATAATATAATACAATATAATATAGAAGTATTATGTATTATTATATTATATCATTTATATTATTATTATGCAAAGTCTAAGCTCTGACCTAGGGGAAGGCGAACTGCACAAGACATTAAAGCTAAAACAATACAGGCCATGCGCCCACTTTTAGCCTTCTGGGCATGTGGGTGTGTGGGTTTATGGAAACACATGATAGTTACCAACATTGCCACGGCCCCACATAGTTGCCAGTAAAGGCCAAAATAATCTCAGGTTACGAGATTGACAAGGCCAACCAAAACAGGCAACAAAGAGAAAGAAGGGGACAGGGCAAGGTTTAATAGTAGAAGAAGGGAAATGGAAGACATTAACGGGAAATCACAAAACACGGGAAAACTAAGTACGGAGAAACAAAAGGTCTCAGAGGAAAGTCGCAATAATGGAGAGCAAGGCAAGGCTATCTTAGGATTGGGATAACCAAAGACAAACAAACAAATAAAGATGGCAACGTCCCAACAAAGGAATGAATTAAATCTGAGATGGAGTAATTCTAGCGGCACAAAGACACTGCGCAATGGGATAGCATTTTTAGAGCTGCCAGAGAGAGAGAGAGAAAGAGAGAGAGAGAGAGAGAGAGAGAGAGAAGTAGAGGAAGGAAGTGTGTGCATGCTGAGTGCCTTTGGTTATTGCCGTGGTCATATTCTTCATCAATTGTAGGGCAGATGAATGGGCCAAAAGATGGCTGGCTGGCTGGCTGGCTGGCTGGCTGGCTGGCTGGATGGATGGATGGATGGATGGATGGATGAATAGATGGATGGATGGATGGATGGATGGATGGGTGGATGGATGGATGGATGGATGGATGGATGGGTGCATGCAAACGTGGATAGATGGATCGAGATTGTGAGCAATTATCATTTAACAATAATAGATCCAAAGAAAAGATCCTATCAAAACTGTGCATAAAACTCTTTCAGAGCGTAGCTTTTAGCTGATATAATATATGGTGATTACATTGATAATAAAGTTAATAGAAATAGGAAGGGGGAAAAAGACCATTATATTTCTTTCGATAGAAAGTCAAATATACCTATATTAGCTAGTCTCTGGGCCCTATCTTGCTTGTTATTTTACTATACAGGGGAATGACTGTCAGTAGCGAGAATTAAATTTTTATCTTTTGACAGATATCTATCGCGCCGGAAGGCAATGGCTCGTCCACTCACATTGGCAAGATCTGATTTAGGCTGGCTACAGGCTGGCAAAATATTTCCCTTTTTCTTCTGAAAATACACAAAGCTATGTATTGATCTGTAATATATACTACATAAGAACTATATTATAATATGTTTGCCAAGATGTTGAATTTTGTTTTAATAATAATAATAATAATAATAGAGAGTATTTATATAGCGCTTATCCCGGTAATTACAGGCTCTAAACGCTTCACAATCTATTATTACCCCCGACAGACCAAAGAAGACATTCATAAACGTTCTCAGCTTCCTGGGAAGCATACAAGGCGGCTGCCTGTTAGGCGCTCAAATCCT
>JBCAUA010059895.1:0-10000 GCA_038406235.1 Peronia verruculata
TTTTTTAGAAATACCCTCAAAACGTTGGCGGTGAGGGCATATCAGCTGAAAAAATGGTTGACATTGAGTGAGTTAAGCTATTATAGTGAAGACCATTGCACTGCCTTTACTTTTTAAAATCATCACAGTTATGTTAGGGTATGCTTGACCTACTTTATGAGAATATTAATTAACACCAAAAACCAGAAAATGTGAGCCGTATCAATTGATTTTAAATCTGTCTTTCTGCCGTTTTGTAAGGCTGACAGTAAGTAATTCACCCCTCCCCTCCCTTCCTTTCCCCTACACACACACAGATGTACACATATATGCACACGCACGCACACAGAGAGAGACACAAAACATGTAATAAAAAGCTAAATAACCATAACCTGAGTAACTGTGCCATTTGATCTCAGTGACAGACATGAAATTTCCTGTTGTTGAATAGAATCTGATACATATGAGACGCAACACGATGAAATCGGGCACTCGTCAAACTGAGCCGACTGGAGAAATCACGTGTTTTTCAACAAAGAATGGATTTTTAACACAATTATTGTTCCTTCACCAAAACCCTTCTGTATCAGTTTAAAAATGCATTTCAGACTACACTTTGCTGACGTAGATCCAGTGAAAGCATAAAAATTGTAATTTAGTGGCATGGCCTAACAGGGATTAATAAGGATTTAGAAAAGTGATTGGCCATTTTCTCAATAAATTCAGCCGCAGCAATAGGTCATCCCCTTCATCTTTAATTGCCAATATCCCAACTTTTACTCAAGGTAGAACAATAATTTTTTTTCACACACAGAAAGGGAAATGAGTAAATCTCTACAGTAATACCAATAACTCCATAGCCCCAAATTTGAGGAGAGCCTGATTTCATAGTGTCACATCTCATACGTACTTAGCACAGTAAAATATACAATATTGTCCTTAACAGTTTTTGTAATCAGAGATAATATTAATGAGAAGAAAATGGGACAAAACAAGTGTGAAAACTCACATCCCTTATAAATCAGAATTTGTGTTATTGTATTATTGGTTTTGATTTCATCAGTTTGTATTGTATGGAATCTTCTGTCTTGCTGTTTTTCAGATATCCCAGCAAATAAGTTTTTGAAAGCCAAAGACAGCATTCATCGACAGTCAAGGAACATTTCATCATCGCTCATCAAGGGGGGACACACAGATATGATAAATCATCACAGATGGAAGTGAAAGGAGAAGCAGGAACTTCTAGAGTTTTATACAGGTTTGCTGATGCCAGACCATTGGTTTGCTCAGCCAGGGGAAATAAGTCTGATTTTCTTTACACATAGAGTTATTGGCAGCAGTTGAAACAGAAAGAGATGTACTTAATTTTGATGATAAGACTATATAACTATAATTTTTTCTGAGTAGAATTTTTCACGTTCAAAATTACCTCTTGATCCTGGGGTCATCAAATCATAATGTAATGTTCCCTAAAGTCAGTAGCATACAATTCCTTTGACGTCTGTCACATTTTGTCTGGTTGTGCGAGGTACACTCAGTTGTCTTTTGCTGTGTAGGAGAGCGTGGAACTGGAAATCTTGAATCATCTTTGAGGACAGAATGGTTGACGAGCAATGCATAGGGGTGGATAAGGATTTGTGTGGTAGGCCAGAATGTAAAAGTAAATGTTTCTTGATATCTTGTGTGGCCTTGACTTCCGCAAACTGATGTTAATATTTTAAAAAAGCATTTTTAACCAGCTGATGCAATGTTTGGCTAAAGAAGCAAAGGTCTTAATTAATTTGATCATAGTGTTTGAAATGAATTTGGAATTGTGGATCTGTAGTAAACTAAACTTGTGATTTTTATTTGAGAAACTTGCTGGTACCATTTTGCCTATGTTGTCACCCACATGACTCCAATGGAGAAAGTTGTTAGGCCTTTTTTCTTATACTGGAGAGAAAGTGCCAAGCTCTACTGTGGTGAATAGCGTTTCTCATACATCATGTAGGGTCCAGAACCACAGTAAGAAACACGGCTTGTCATATTGTTTTTTTTAATGATACTCATTACAAGGAACTTGCATAGAGGAAACAGTGCACAATTAAAAACGAAATGACCGTGTGTCACAAAGGAGATAACAGATGAGAATCCAGTTCCACTGAAATACAGCAGCATTATATTTTGTTTGTAGGAAAAGTTTTTTAAACTGTGAAAGAGTTAGGATATTATAGTTGAGGGTTCCGGTGGAAATTGTACACTAGTGCCTTGAATCTGATGTACAACTTCATGCTTCTTTCATATCTTCTTATCTACCCATCTTTGTGCATCATTTCATTACATGAAAGGAGAAGTCTCAAGAAAAAAATGGGAAAAATGACATCGCACACCAGATTGTGCCGGGGTAGAAAAAAGGGATAATAAACAAACACTGTTTGGTAAAATAAAGTTCAAGGGACGCAGACATTCTCTATTTTACTGACTTCTTCCATTCACATTTCTCTTATTTATATTCTGAACACCATTTGTAAATAAATAGGCACATTTTTATAATTTTATCAATAAATCCTTTAAATCCTTTTTCATTGAGTGTTTATATCCATGACAAACATGAACAAAACAATCGGTGTCGTTTGGCATGAAATAATTTCTGGTATCAAATATTTAGATGTTGTTGCCATCATCGATCATGTGGAAGGAAAAAAAAGATGATGTGGTTCACTTTATCTTTTTTTATCTTAATAAATGTTGGAAAAATATGTTGAACTTGCAATGAAATACTCACAATGAATGGACGTTGACATTTTTCAGGAAGACAAAAGTTGAGGAGAATCTGCAAAGCATTCAGTAATGTATCGATGTGGCTCTGAAAAATATTGTACATATACCTATGTGACAGAATATGCTTTTTGTGACAAAAATGAATGACTCTTGATGGTGACTATATCGCTCAGCATAAGCAAAGTTGGGATCTTTTTTTTTTTTGTTGTTTTATTTACTCCTTTGAGAAGGACAGAGTTAAATCATTGGCTTTGCCAAAACACTAGTGACTAGGGAATTCACAATTTTTCAACAGTGAAAGAATTTTCATTAATTTTTATATTGTTTTTTCACATAAACCCATTTTTCACCCATCTAAAAATGTGTTATAGAGTTAAATTTGTTGAAATTTATTGAGTAATAAAGCCAGAAATTGTAATACAAGTGTCATTAGCCAAGAATTAAAAAGGATAAACAAAACTGATCTGCCATTTCTCTCTAAATTCAATCACAGTAATAGGTCACCCTCATGGTCTTTTAATTGCCAGTATCTCACCTTCTACTCAGACTAGAATAATTTTTAACGCACAGAAAGGGAAATGAATGAATGTTATATAATATACCCTTAACTCTTTGCTTAAAAATTGACTGGTTTCATTTTATTGCTTCTAATTTTACAGGTGTATTCTTTTTCCATATAATGCTTTACAGAACCCCACGTTTTGGATATGTTTGCAAAAACAGAAGGTCATTTTAATCAAGGTATTTTCAAAAAATTCCAAAGAATGTTGACTGGTTTATACCTCATTGGTTTTTGAAAACAGAATGTGAAGAGTTATGGTCATTGAAAGCTTTTTTACTACTTTTCTACACATATAGGAAGTTTCATGAGACAGGTACAAACTAACGTCTCTAAACCAAAATGGGTCCTTTTTGTGCAGAATCCGTTCCCTTTGGCAACACAGCTGATTATAATGCATTTGTTTTAGAGCTACCAGTTTAGAATTGAAAAAAGGTTATGTTTGCAGAATTCCTCTACTGCTACTCATTTGTTTGTGAATTATGCAAATAATAAATGCTAGAGTAACGGAAGGGGTAATCTGTTGGTCTGACCATTTTACAAACTATTAAAGGTCCCAGTCTGCTAATGCTGAAATGTGTAAATATGACTGAATAAAAAACAAAAAAAAAACAGTCCCCTTTCCAGTGCTGTTCATATCATTGATTGTCATCTGAAATTTTTCAGCGAATGATTCAGTTGTTGGAAGCCGATGCACATTCTGTTTGTTATCAATTTCTGTTGCTTGACCTCTATGCATATAAGAGAGGGGTGAGAGGAGAACTTAAAGTTATGGAGAAAACAAGATAAAGACATGTGCAGGTTACGATGTCCTTAGATACACATCATGTAAGATTACCATATTCTTGGTGACCTCATGAAATCAATTATGTGCAGGACACCAAATTTTACAGGAAAGCAATAAAAAACAAAAATTATATTGCAAATTTTGACTTAGATTTGGACCTAAATGACAGATGATTTTTCTTTTGCTACATTGGACTTTGAAAAATATTTGATTCAGCTATATTTGTCTTTGAAAAAATATTGGTTGATTTTTACAATTTTGGCACATGCTTGCTTTCATTGTTTTGCCAACAGTATGCTAGGAAAAAGTGAACTATGCCAGTGGCATACCTTAGAATTTATACTGAACCATCGAAATATTCAAATTGTGCTCTTTGTGTTTATGAAAAAGAAACTTCACTTGCTCTTTAATTACTGAATGGTAGCTGACAGATTATCACCTCATTTCACTAGTATTACAATACCTTAGTTCATCATTTCATGTGCCTGTACAGAGACTTTTATCATCTTTCCATTTCACTCACCGAGAATGTACAAAATATATTTATCATTTTGACACAGTAAATATTTTTCTTCGTTGTCAGCGTGAGAAAGTGTGAGAAATGGATTTTGTGATTGGTTTTCTTGGTGTTGCATTCCAAAACTTTCAAGGCCTTAGTTTGGCTATGGTTAGGGAACACATTTGTGTTATATAAAATTTCCATTTTTTAGCATACCCAATGGCATATAGTATTCATTCACTCATTTGCTTAGGAAAAGACAGTTATTTTGTGAAGCCAGCATTAATTCTCATGTCACCATATGAATTGTTCATCATTATTTATTACAAGATTTGTGAAGTTTATTATTGACAAGGTGGATACGTGTATTGATATGGTGATTAATTACCATTGTTGTTATCAGCTATGGTTCATTATTGTCTGTAGGATCTCAATCAAATCTGTCAGGTAGTGTTTCTTCCTCATTTTGTACAGGGACAATCAGCTTTCACATTGTATAGTAACTTAGTGTAAGTTGGCAAGGACAACAAGTAAGCCGGACTTTAAACTGGTCATAAAGAATGAAATAAGGTAATTGAAGCTTGAAGATATATGTGTTTCATAATGATTCTTGTTGTCTGTGATCTACAAACTCAGTGTTCCATTACTTGGATTATGCCCCCCCCCCCCAAAAAAGGAAAAAGTGAGGAAAGCAGTAAGATTGTTCCATAACTTCACTTGTCTGAAGAGTCAGTCTTTAAACAGCACTTTCAGTTAGGTTAGCATTTTTTGGTACACACATAGTGAAGAATATTTCTTCCGCCTTGGAAATAATGCCAGTCTGTTAAGTGAATTTTCATGACTAAATTGCATCTTACTGTCTGTGTCATCAATATAATTAATTGGTATTTATTATTTTTGACAATTTGTGTTTGTTTGCTTTTGTTTCTGTTAGCTTCATCTAGTCAAGTAAGACTTCCATTCCACAGTTGTATTGTGAATGGCCAGTATATCAGCAGTAGAGGAATTCAGTCCGAATCAGATCTTAGCATAGCTGATTTATACATATTTGTCAGCTAAATGAGCTAATTATCTCTTTTTATGATTTTTCTCTCTTATTTGAATGGAGTAAATGTTAAGCATTCAGTTATTTGTCGTAGATATTTAAAACTTCCATGACTTGTCGAATATGTGGCTGTTGCGTACTTGTACGGTTCCCCTCCAAAACATAGCATTTTATGTCCAATAGATTTCAAGCATAGATTTCGAGGACATGAAAGGCCTCTTTCTTGGTAAAGAAAAATATACAGTATCTTGTAATGTCCCTTTCAGATTTACTGCTCAATAGCATCATTTTGATGACCGAAGTGTGAAACCTTTTAATTTAATTCTATTATAACTTGTACCAAAAATTGTCGAAGTTTTTATTCGGTATGATCCAGTTTCAGGAACAGCCAGAGTTTGTGAGTTGATACTTTTAGAAAAAAAAAAGATGAAGAAGATAAAGACTAAAGGTAATCTTTAAGTTGGACAGGCTATCGGATTTGCAAAATTTTTAGCAAGTGAAACATACATGTATTTTGCATCAGATTTAGTGCAAAGCCAGTACAGCATAATACCACATATTATTTTGGGAAATTCATAGTCATACATGTGATTAGAATGTGAGTTGAGAATGAATTTGTGTCATCTGCATGTTTTTACTGGGCACAGTGAATGTGTGTGTATATATATGTATTATAATCTGTTGTTTTGAAATTAAGTTTTAATACTGATGAAAATAAAATGCTTCGATATTACATTAAATGCCTTTGTTTGATTCATTTTTTTCTACTATATGTTTGATTATTTTAGAATTTGAAATGTACAAGTTTTGCCTTTATTTCTGCCGGTTTCAGTGTTTCGTGGTTTCAACATTCCTGTCTTAAAGCTCGAGAGTGAGATACATTTCATGTCATTTAAGTCTTAGTACATTTAAATACAAGAAAATTGCTTAATTGAAACAGTGTGCTACAAACGCTGTGCCTGGAATTAAGTCTTGTCATTTTCAGTCGGAAATCAGTCGCAGATAATATCAAGTTTTGTATTCAGCATTCTGAATTCAATGGTGTATGAAAAGTAATCAATTTAAACGTCGTGTACTAATAAAACTGCTGACTTGTGATGAACTGTTTAATTCACTCATTAGAAGTTGTTATCTCAATCTGGATTTGATCGAACCCAGATTTGGCGATTTAGTCTCAGAGGTTCCATGGAGAGCAAAACTAATAAAATATATAACGTGTATCTAGGTTTTGAATTTGAAAAAATCATGTTTAATTCCTCTGATTACAAAGGGTTTGCTGATATGAAAGTTGCAGGATTCAGTGCCTCTAACAAGATTAAGAACCACTGTTCAACATGTAGGTGTAGTGTGTTTGAAACAAAGTGTAACAGGCCAATCACTGATATATCCCAGCTGTTGTGATAGCATTTTTCTGTCTGAACATTTAAAACTCTGCTGGGTATACATGGATATAATGTGTCTATCATATAATATTGTAATTCTGTTACAGTCATACTCAAATATATGATCTTCCACATCTATGATGACACAAGTCACTGAAGGCCAGAGGAGAAAACATACTTGGAGTTTCTGAACTGACATTTAATACTAGCACAGAGAATCTGCAGTGAGTTACACTTGCCATTGGATTAATTATATAAATTCATGCATAAATATCAAGTATCAAGAGACACAGTGTTATTTGAAATCCATATCATACATTTTAACTATCACCTTCACTTTTTGAAGAGTCCTGGAAAGATTGTGAAATATCTAGGTAGCTAAATAAATTACATGTACCTTGGAATGCTGGAGGCACATGTCATAAAAATACATATCTTTTTCCAGGAGGATAACATCTCAGACGTAAAAGTAACATCCTGGATATAAAGTAGCAAAGTCAGTTTTATGAGTGAAAGTAGTCAGCTTGGTTGGTAATTTGTTAACACAACATTAGTTTACTCAGAGGCTCAGCTGCGATTGAGCTGAAATGAAATTCATTTTCCATACTACTGCTCACAAAAATCTTATTCTCACTGATTTCAATTGATGTAGAATCATTACACAATCATTTGATGAAGCTGATCCATTTTACCCCTCAACAATAAAAGTAAAATGAATGATTCCATAAAGTTACATATGTGTATATCTGTAACGCAGGTAAAGTACAATGTGAATTTTACTGTTTATCAATGTTTTTCAAAATCGTAAACTGTTTATGTCATTAAAAAGTTTCTCACAGTCAAGCAAATTTGAGGCATGTATACTTGGAGACAACTATACAATAACACTTGCTTATATATATGATCAGTTTTTACAGAAAAACAACAACTACATATTCATTGATCACTCATCCATTACAATGTCAATTTTATTCATTCTCACATATATGTATATAAAATGCAAAGTACGTTCTTTCAGAAAGCAACATTTTTTGAAGGCAGTATAACAAACAAATACTTTTCATATGAATACTGGTGACTCTTTTAAGCAATGGTAAAAACAAGAGACAAAAAGTAACAAACACTAACTTAACAAACAGGAGTAGAAAGTGTTGTCAGATATTGGCAACAGGATTCAAGGCCATGATACAAATTTTGAACAGAATATCAATTCTGCCTTCACTGAAACTAAATCTTGCAGCAATAGTTACTTTATTTTATTTAATGCACAAACATGCAAATCTAAAGTGTTTTCTTTTTTGAAAATTTCACTTGTTTGAGGAGTTCAGGGAGAAAAAAAAAAAACTGAAGAAAATGGCATCATTTTAAGAAAATATGTCACTTGTTAACTCTTGATTATTCTGATGACGTTCCATAAACATATCTGCCACATCCCCTTTCCCAATTTCTCTGAGAGCTTTTTCTAAACATTTGATTCTCTCCCTGTTTTTGGAATCTTTTGTCATTTCCTTCCACAACATCACACATTTTGATGTCACATTCATTTTGTCATGTTCTGCTCCCTCTCTGGTGAGAGATTCCTCTGTTAGCTCGCAGATGCAGTTGACGATGGTTGTGGTGGGGATGTTGAGATACATTACAAGTTCCAAGCCTTTCAAGTCTTGTTTTCCTATCTCTCTGGCCAACAATGCCAGGCTGGTATCAGTAAGAACCTCTGGTTCTCTCTTTGTCTGGGGTCGTGGAGTTGCTGAAACAAAAAAAGGAAACAGATGTTTGATGATTGTAAGTAAAAAAAAAAAAACCAACCATAAAATTTTACGTCATATATATCCAACAAAGGATAGTGATTAGCAATGAAAGAATATATCAAAACCACAGAAAAAAAATTACAAAAACTAAAAGAATAACAGATTATCAACAAGAAAGAAACAAGTAAAAAATGAGCCAAACCAAATCAAAAAGAGAACAAAACAATGTAAAGCAAAAAAGGAAAAGAATAACTCTTTGATACTGCTACAAATCAAAATACAAATCTCAGAAAGCTCAGATCTGATATTATTATACAATGAGGTATTTTGAGATCAGTCACATGATTAAGATAATTTCGCTCACACGCTGATTTGTATACTGTATTATACCCTGCATATGGCAGGTGGCTCTTGACCAATGATGAGCATTCAGAGATATCAACAGCATGTAAACAGACCAGTGTCTAAGCAACTTTCCTTGGTCATGTGACCAACCATGAAATACCTAATTAACCCATTGAACCCTACAGCCTGGTCCAGAGGGCAGATTTTTGAGTGTCAGATTCCCCACAGCCCAGTCTACGCGGCTAACACACACTCCACTCGTATGCATTCACTACAGTTAAAAATAGATCTAATAGGTCACTTTGTTTGGGGCAAGGACATTTAGGACTACAGTGACCATAAATGTCTGTGCCCATGATTGCGTTTCAGTTTAAGACTTGTGTTTACAAAAGATATTGAACATGAAACAAAAAATGTGCATTCTTGGACCAGAAGGAGAGTGACAGGTACTTTTTCAGGCACTGATGAACAGGATTCAAAGTGTTAACTCCTTGACAAGTCTCTTGAACAAAAAGAGTAAGATTTACATGACCTTCATATCTATAGCTATCTAACTTTTCATCTGCAGAATTCTTGATGTAGTTTATGAACAAAAATATGACCCCCGCCCTAATTTTTTTTTTTTTTGTGTTGATGTCTACAAAATGATTGATAAAGAGTGAAAGTAACAGACTGTGCAAAAAGGCACAGATACATACATTTAAACTGATTCAACTTTGCTCTACAAACAAAAAACAATTAAAAAGAATTAAATCTGAGACCCAAAATATTCATAAGAGTTGTCCTAACACATAACTTGTACATTTATGTCATAACAAAAAGATGAATAAATAAATACATGTAAATAAAAAAAAAAAAATTAAGCAAATGATCAAATACATAAATGAAAGTATGAA
>JBCAUA010059906.1:0-11349 GCA_038406235.1 Peronia verruculata
ACAAGAAAAAAAAAAAGGACCTCCAGGAAACACCCCCCCCCCCCCCCCCCCCCCCCCCCTGAAGCAGCATTATCATTGTCATTTCTTCATTAATTTGTACAGAAACTTACCAGCTCCTTTGAGAGATTCTGTCACTCCTCGTCAGTGGCGGAAACTGTACACTCTTCACGATATTAACTCAGCCCTTGCCAAGGTCCAGATGGTTGGCTTTAGTGAAAAACTGGTGAGAGATTGTAGACAGATATTTCACTCATTTTATCAAGTAACTGACTGAGTTGTTGGTCAGTTGATTTGATTAGCATCTCGTGTTTTCATATGACTGTTTTTTTTTTCAGGGGAACTAGAACTCTCTTACCAGAAGGTTGATAGTTTAGATGAAGAAAGAAGTATCATCAGATTAAAGAAAGCCATTACTATGTCTATATCAAACTGGTAAAAAGTCATTTTTCGTTTTGCTTTATCTTATAATTTGCTATGTTTTTGCTATAGCAAGGATGTCAAACTTCCAACTTTTTGGTCGTCACTGACTTTCCTTTTTGGCCGATCAATTGCCGACTTTAACTGAATCCACGGGACAATCATGGTTTTATAATAATTTGTGATACAAATCCTGCACGATGATAGCGAAACCCGAAGTACAAAAGAGTTACGGTAACATCCAAACCTCGGATGTTATTGTCAGGCTGTTGTTCGGCGGCTGTTTGAAGATCAAGATAGAAGTTTATAGCTCTTAATTTCTCACACATGACAACAAGCAGTCGAGTGGTCGCTTGAAAGTTGTTGATGGAAAATCGGCACATCAAAGTACTGATAAGAACAAATAATGTGCCCATGATCGTAGAAAGACAAGTGTAAGAGGGCAGCTGTTCACGATTTAGATCTAGAAAACAGATCCAGATCTAGTCTAGTTACACGTGATGATTATGATGACAACACTGCCCGTGGAATTTTTTTAGTTCTTGGAATTTCCACCAGTTGTATAATTTTAAAGACCCATCCCAGGATCTTGTGAAAGCTTGCTAACGTCTCTCAAATCAAAGAAAACATCGACTGAAATTTTCCGACTTTTTTGTGAAAACAGTTTGACATCCCTGCTATAGTTATAGTTATACCCATTTTATTTCTGATGTAAATGAGGCAGTATTTGTCTGTTGAATAGCTGACAGCCCTTATCCACATCAAGTTGATTCTTGTTGAAATTCCAAGGCAAATACCACATTTCAACTGAGCCACTGATTTGAGTTTCTTCTTGATGTCATACAGGATATCTTTGGTGCTCTCACAGCTACAGCAGCCAGCTCTGGGAGATGTATTGGCAGTTGCAACTGGATCATTCAATCTAAATATGAGAAAGTAAGTTTTAAGTTTTATCTGACTTTGTGATTTGTAGTTTCAGCATATTTTTCTAGCATCTAGAAGTAGAATTGAAAAGGCAAGATTCTTTCAGTGTGACTGAGGAAAGAATGATATGTGAACTAATTTCCCTTTTTCTATCATATATGCTACTATTATTTGCAGTTTCTGTCATTTTCAAAAGGGAAAACAAAGTTTACAAAGATGACACTCAGCAAAATTTGCTTCGTTTTCTGATATTGTGCCCCACATAAAAAGTTATTTTAAAGTCCATTTTGTCAGTCTCATGTTTCATCTGGTGTTCACAGATCTGCTATGTTGCTGGTACATCCACTCTTACGACACATCCAAGGGTGAGTTGTCATTCCTCTACATAGGGGAATATTATCTCTGCTACATTGATGTCGTTATAATTGCTTTGGTCAATTTCTTATGATTTATTTATTTCTTCTGCATAACATTATTTGCAGAACAAATCACTTGCTACCATCTCAAAAGCACACAAGATTCTTGTAGAACTTTTTCTGTTTTTTGTGTTCACAATATTCTTCCAGGCAGAAAAAGCTAGTGTGATATTTGTTCATACTTACAGGATTATCCTTGTAACACTTCAGGGACCATGTTTCTTACAGGTGTATTGGCTGATCTAATTTTGTGATAGCCAGTTCTCATTCTTGCATTATATTGGGATATATGACACTGGAAGCAAAGGTCTGTGGTATCAGGTTTCAGGGTTGAATCAATGAATTTGATATATGTGAATAGACATTTGTGGAAATCTTTTTCAATAGAAATTGCAGTTTGGTAGTTTCACAAGTTCTGATGCTACCTTGCAGCTTTTTTCTGGCTTTAGAAACATAGACACACCAAAAATAAATTTGGAGCATCATGTGTATCTTCCTTCCTCAGCCCATGGATCAAGCTCCTTTAAAGAATGCTGATGTCTTGATCCTAAGCTGCTTGACACAGACACCTTCATCACTGCCAGACCCAATGATAGGAGAGTTCTGTGTGAATGCAGGTAGTAATAGATCCACCATCAACTAGTTGCCAAATAGCTCAAACTGTGCTCTTTTTTTTCTATTAAAGCGACAGAGTCTATCTTGAACAATTACAACAATTGGGATAGGCCTACTATCCCGTACGATGTGAGCAGTCATGATTTAACTTGATGTCAGTTTGTTTACCTGAGGAAGAAAACAGTGGTAGGCATGCAATAAAATGAGAAGGGGATGGAGGGGATTTTCTTTTTTTGCTGACATATGAGACAAAGCTCATGACTTTACTATTGGACTCTATACATTTAGGATTGAATCTCTTTCTTATGCAAAACGTCTTGTTTCCAGAATCTGCGAGTTTTATTTTTTTTTCTTTCAACATCTGGTAAGGGGAATGCATTTTACCCACTTACACACAGTCCTCTCTCTTTCTTTCTCTCACACGAGTCACACAGACACACAATACACACAGACACGAAAACATTGACTTAAGAGATAGAGAGCAAGAGATCCTTGTCCAGTGCCTCAAACTAACTTTGCTTTTATTCATTCATTTTAGTTTCATAAATACAAGATACAAAATAAATTACAAATTAATAAATAAGAGGTTCTTTATTTTCAGATTCACAACTCACATGGATCGCTGCATGATTTCATTGCTGTTCTATATCTGATATTTAATCAGGGATGTCAAACTTCCAACTTAGTCAGATTTCTGACTTTTTGTTCATGCCAACTTTCCTACTTTTGGTCGATCAACTGCCGACTTTTACTAAATCTATGAGAAAATAACGGTTTCATAATAATTTGCCATACAAATTTCGCACAATGACAGTAAAAACCGGAAAGAGTTATCCTCATACTGCGGACTGTTGTTGTGCGGCTGTTTGAAGATCGAAATCGAAGTTCGTAGGCTAAAGAAATACCTCACAACATGCAGTTGAGTGGTCGCGTAAGAGTTGTTGATATAAAATCAGTACATCAGAGTACTGACAATAGAATCATAATCTGCCCATGATTGTAGAAAAACTTGTGTAACAGGACATCTGTTCATGGTCTAGGTCAAGAACTAGGAAGTAGATCTAGAGTTTAGATTTTCTAGATCTAATTTAATTACGCTTGATGATAATGATGACGGCACTTCCTGCAGGATCTTCTTAGTTCTTAGAATTTCCACATCTTTAATTTTAGTCTCATCCCAGGGTCTTGTGGAAATTTGCAAATTTCTCTCAAAACAATGAAAATTTCTAGCATGAAAACCCTGTGTTTTTAAAAGTGTTTTACTCTTACATAATCGAGCAGCACAGTGTCAGGAGGAAGGGGGAATGGGGGGTCGGAGGAAATTTTCCTACTTTTTTGTGAAAACAGTTTGTTGTTAAATGCAATGGGCAGCACTTTAGTGACAATTTTCTTATTACATATCCCACTTTCAATGACTCAGAAGATTGAGATTTCACAGAGTTGTGCTCAAAAGCCCCATCATTTCATGACAAAGTCTTGAAGACAGCTGTTGGAAAAAAAAGAATGATGACCCTCAGCAGCGATGTTTTGAGTTTTGGCCATGCTATATAATTTTTAGGAGATATGAGACTGTTCAGTTAGAATTATGGGAACCAATGCTCTTACCTATCGCTAGCAGCATATGTACAATACATTACATGCCAAATGGCCCAAACCAGGCTAGCACTGATGCACAGCTTACTGCAAAATTGCTCATGACCCCACAGCAGAGATGCTGGGCTGAATTCTGGTCAACCTTGGACTGTTGAAAGTAAAGGGAAAAAAAAATATGGAAAAAAGCCATATGTATACATTCTATATATGGCTTTCAACCTCCAGATGGAGGTTATCTTGAGGATATGTGTAGTCTCAGGCAAAAAAAGCAATTAAACTTCAAAATTTTAAAGTGTTGTGTGTGAAAATAGAATCACTTCTGAGCATTTTCATTTCATCCAATTCTGACAACTAAAACCTGAAATATGGCAGTTTTTGTACCATGGGGATCATAAATGCAAAACAGAGAAACTCAGCTTTAAAGTTGACGAAAGAAAAATAAATGTGTTTTAATCCCCATCTTATGCAGATTACATACAAAAGACCCGTAGATATACATGATGATGCAAGCCATCTTGAAACCCACTGTCATCTGTCCAGGGCGCTGATGATTAAGTATTCGTGAGCTAAACAGGTCGTCAGCATCAGACCTGACTTGTGGGAGTGAATGATCCCCCAATGGATCTAGATTTATATTCTAGAGTCATAACTCTATATCAAAATCGGCAACATGTGGGATGGGAAATCACGATTACCAAAAGATTTAGGTTCAGATGGGAACAATAAGAGTGATAGTAGGCCAAGCGATGATCGGTCTCAAATGACGGGCGCATGTGAATGAACATTTAGCATGTGGGCAAGACAGGTGGAGTATTACACATAACGCTTGTCCCAAATGCATCGCATACTGTTGACCTACAGACACAGGCCTGGGCAACAGTAGCAGGCAGGACTACTGGTCATAACAATGCCATTACCACAACAAAAGAGTTTTGGGCCCACACATATATGGAAAAATAACCCTAAAAATAAAATATATTTTGAAATGCATGGAGACTGTATATGTCTTTCTCACATACACCTATACATATTCACATGCACACACAGGCACACCACACAGATGTATTAGCAGGCATGTGCTCACACAGTAAATCAGACATTAAGGCTCTTTATTGTGTGTTACACATCTTATCCAAGAAGGCTAAACAATGGGCTTCCATACCCTACAAGCCATAAGGACAAGCCATAGGGCCATGGAGCCACTAAAAGAAGAAAAGCAGGTTCTGTTCTAATCTTTGCATCCCTCAGTAGGAGTTGAACCCACAATTTAAGTTGGTTTGCTGGGGTCCTGACACTTGACCCAGCAGCCTTAGCACTTCCACGCTCCCTTTCTGCGTCCCCTACTCCCCAAACTACCCACATACCTCACCCAATAGCATACATTCTCTTCACACCTTTCATTCATCTGCGGACAGATGTCATCTGCGGACAGGTGTCTTATGCCTTATTGCAAGTGACTACTTGGCCTAAAGAAAAATATCTTTGAAATTATTTCCTGTTTTCTTTTAAGTCAGTCTTGCCAAAGGTTTACATACATGTTCATTGTCATAAGTCACTTTCATAGTCTCAATTTGCCACATTCTGTTATGTTGTTGTCTTTTTTTTAAATATCTTGCACAGATTTCCCATTTATTTTTTTCACTGCACTGATATGACTTCAAGAATCAGCTGTTGAATTTTAATGTTGCTAGCTAATTCAAAACTTGAATAATAAACATGGTAAGTTTGTGATCTGATTCAACAGCTGTCACAGTCAAGAACGGAGGCAATGTCCTGGTCCCGTGCTATGCTTCTGGTGTGACCTTTGACCTGTTTGAATGTCTGTCGGGCCACTTAGAACAGTGTGGTCTGTCTGGAGTGCCCATGTACTTCCTTTCTCCAGTGTCTGATAGTACATTGGCCTACTCAAACATCTTTGCTGAATGGTAAGTGTGGCAGGATAGTAATATATGGAAGGTGAAATATATGTCAAACACCTCAGCGTGGGATGCATGTGTGAGGTGGCCTGAAAAAAAGGGGCTCATGGTGAAAATTTTCAGTTTTGAGTTAGTGCTGTTTTCAGTTGTAGTAGCCATTTCTGAATAAAAAAAACTGTTTAAATTGGTCAAACATCTCAATTTGAGATGAAGTTATGCTTGTTTGATGAAGGTCACTCTGCAAAACTAAAAACTAAGAAAAACGCATTTAAAGTTTAGATTTTTATGAAACATAATTTTTCACCACAACAAACTGCAGAAAAAGTCAGAACATCCTCAGTGACTGTGGCATCTTATTAGCCAGAATGAAGGAAATTAACTTGATCGTGCTAAAAACATATGAATAGGTCATTAACAGACGATTGATGGATTCTGTCAATTGGACAGATTTCCATTGTGTATTGCCAAATTAGTCCAGAATCCTATCCATTTTGGCCTTCTCTGTCTGTAAATCTGATATTCCAAGACCACATAGGAATGTAAAGTGCTGAGAAAGTGCGGAAAAAGATTAAAACAGAACTATGCTGCAAAGCTGGAGTTCTGTTATTGTAATACAGTTGACTTCACCTGAGTTGAACCCTCATGAGTTGTCTTTCAGATGAGTCGATCTTTTTTCTTGGAACAGGTCCCAGCGCTTCTTTACTTTACTAAAAATCAAACTGATGAATTGATGTTGACTCATCCGTATTCACCACTGAGTCAATCTTTTTTTCTGTGTGGCACTGTACTTTTACACATGGACATTATCCCAAGTAAACCCTGAGGAGTCAGTATTTGTTCTTCTTACTGCGGCGCATTTGCTCACCAGACTAGAGGGTGGCAAAAAAAATGCTTCTTTTCTTTTCAATTTTTATGTGTTGTTTCTGAGCTACTCTAAGAAGCACGGAAACCTCTATTCTTTCTCATTACTTCGAGGAACTGTGTTCTGCTCCTATCACTCAGCTCTTATTTGGAGAAAGAAGCATGTTGATTTTGACCAGTGCCTCCAAAATGTTGGCCTTCACCACCCAGAATTTCCAGCTGATACCTCAATAGGCCATAACTGTGTTGTCTGTTATCAAAAACATGAAAGATACAAGAAGGCACACCCTGGATTTGTGTACAAAGACATTCCAGTAGGGAAGTCCAAGAGCTGTCTTCGTTGTGGCTTATGTAAAGCATTCCTGTGTGTGAAGAGAGGCCTTGCTACTAGGCCTTGCTGGACAGATTATCACACAGAGGGTGGTAGAATCATGGTAGGCCTTTTTGAAATCTTATCCTACCATTTGCATGTCCTGTCTATGCATTATGTCTTTGTAAATGATTTTATGAAGATAATGATGGGATTTAGCTCAGGAGCCCAGGTGCAGGGTTATGTAAGAGGGTCAGGGTTCATAGGGTTAAGATTGCTTTGGTTACAAGAACTAAATTTGGGAAGTCACATTTTTGCCATGTATTTTAAAACTTGCCCCAGCGATTCGGGTCCCTTTTTCTCAGGCTGTCTCACATATGGTCCAGTGAACATTACATAACTTGCTCAAATCAGGTGGCCCCTGTTTCATCAGTTTGTTAAATCATTGAATTTTTTTTTTTTTTTTTTTTTAAATTTGTGTTGGGATTTAACGGCACATCAGCATGATCTTGATTGTGTATTGATTTGGATTTAGGCACATTTGTATTGATTTGGATTTAGGCACAAAAATATTCAAGTCAATTGCACACGGTTAGAGTCTTGATGCAGCTTAATTGTATTTAGTTTTCCTTGTGTGCTTGTGTATGAACATATGTGTATGGGTAGGTTGCTTTGTTTTGTTTTCTGTTCGTTGGAAGAGATGTTTAAAATAAATGACATTTGTAGTTGGATAGTTTTATTCAGTTATATTTGTATACATTCAGCTGTTTATTTCTATGCATGTTACATTTTTATTGATCAGTTTTGTGAAATTTGTAGGCTGTCAGCAGGCAAGCAGTCCAAAGTGTTCTTACCAGAATGTCCTTTTCCACATGCAGATGTAAGTTATGCAGCCTTTTGTATCAAAGAACCATATGTTGCCTTCAATTTGATTTTGAAAATGGATTAGCAGGACCTAGTTTTAGTAGTTTTGTTATAAAACTAATGGTATTATTTCAGAGACGATGTTTTTGAAAAAAATGGCTAGAAAATTTGTGTAGTATGTAAGGACATTATTGTGAATTTATCCCGTACAGAATGTTTAACTGTAGGAGATATTCATATTTTCCCTAGCATTTTTATTACTCTGATTTAGTCATAGACTTTTGTTCACATATTTTAAGAAATGTTTATGAATATTTTCTTTTGGAGATATGTAAAGGGCAACTTTCTATGTGGAAATTGAACAGACAAACTTTAAAAAAAGGACAAACAAACAAAAAATAAATTTTCATCTGGATATTATGTCTTCCACAGCTCCTGAGCAAAGGCAGATTGAAGAATTTCTCCACCATCCATTGTAAGCAGAATTATTTCCTCATTTTTCTGGTGTGTTTTTTTTTTTGGGGGGGGGGGGGGATATCACCACAATGAAATTTTCCTTATTCTTCTTACAAAATGCTTATAGTTTGGGACAGAATCTTGGAATTAATTTGGCGCCAAAAAAGTCAATTTAAGATTCATTACTTTTCAACTAATTAGGAATATGGCCTTCCCCATATATAGTTTTGCTTCTGATATATTTGATAACAAATGTTGCACCCATTTGAATCTAGATTTTCTGGGCACAGCAGGCATTCGAGTAATTGTAGCATCCAGGTTGATTTGATATGTGAAAGTTGATGAATGACATTGACAACGCCAGTTTGTGGACATCTCTTCCACTTATTTTTTAAGAACAGTGACAAAAATAATACAAAATAAAAAATGGATATATTGAATTTTATATGTTAAATCTTGTATTATTGATTGAATTTATTTGACAGTTGCCAATAAACATGCCATTAATGATTTTGCACTGGCTTTTTTTGTTTACATTGTATAGGCCTACCTTTTTTTTTTTTTTTTTAAGTTTGGTTCATTTTTTTTAAAAAACGTAAATAAATAGTGTTGCAGGTACTTTTCAAAACACTTTTTATGAAATATGTGGTAGAGTAAGTAGAAACCAGTGTAGATTTTGCAGAAAAGTTAGAGAATTGCATCTGTGTTAAAAAAAGTGAAGTAGATAATTTTCAAAAAGTTTGGCCCATTCTTAGCTCATGAAATTAAGTATTGCTTCTGATCCCTGTTTCCATTGCAACATATCAAGATTTTTTTTTTTCTCCCACAAATATTGATTCTTGAACTTCAAATAATATATAGGTTAAAATTCAGTTCGTCAAACCTTCCTTAGGACTTCTCATTCGTTACCACCCTTACCCCCTTTTGCTTTCATCCCTCATCAGAGAATTATGTCTGTTTTTTGTTTTTTTTTTCTCCCTTATGCGCAGAAATTCCATTGGCCTTGTGCAAGATTTACATAATAAAGTTTATGATCTTTTCTGTCATTTTTGTTTGTAAATGTTGGGGGGGGGGTTCCCATTTTTACACACTTTGAACTCTTCCCATACCAGCAAAACAACGGATGGGTCCAGAAACATATGCTTTATGGCCCAAAACAGCACCAACATGGCACCACTAAATGACTGTATATATATAGAGATTATGAAAATTCAATTGTGATTTTCTCAATAGTATGATTTCTTCACTTTATTCTTTAAGGCTTTTGTATTTCTCAACCAATTACCTTCAAATCTGGAATATACATTCTCCATAACATATGATTTAATGAAACGATTCACTTTTTCTGAATTTCTTTTCCGTTTCTGAAGGAAAATTGGATATCTGGTGGAAAGTTGCGAAAAATTTACATCTGTCAATATATATACAATGGTCTCCGCCTAAGAACCCTCTGCCTAAGAGCCCGGTTTGCCTTAGAACCTGCCTCTTCTACGAAATGGAATTTTTCCTCTATAATTTAACCCTCTAAGAACACACTCTGGGCACTCCCAAATAAAAAGATCTGTCTGAGAGCTCGGTCTCGGACCAAGATACCCGAGTACTTATGGTATAATTCCATGTCACACTGTCCATTTGAGAGAAACACACAGTGCTAGATGTGCATTAAAATGGGGGAGGGGGGTGAAGGGAACAGCTAGACAAAGGAGTGGAAATAATGGTTGATGTATGACTGTGTAATCAGGTCACGTTGACGAACCCATAACCATTTCTTTGTTTTACAACACGTGGGACAGCACTTGTGATTGCCTCTGTGGATAAGGAGGTGTAAGTTACTAAAAGTTTAGCCTCCTGACTGGTCACCTGTTTTGCTACTTCGGTCGGTCTGTAAACACTTGAGTCACTCATGCAATTATCTGAGGAGTAACATATCATGTTTTCAACAATGATGTCGTTATGTGAAAACTCACACAGCATTTAAGCGCTGAGCAGTATTGATGTAACTATTCACTAAAAAAAATCAGGAATTGCTACATCTAATTATAACACACCAGGGAAGAAGACTGTACTTATTTGCCCAGATAAATCTTTAACTAATGGTAACGATCAACAAGTCATAGTAGTGAAGACAATCTGTGGTCAGGTGGGTTGTGTAAGTTTTCAGTTCGCCTAAGAATCCGTCCGCCTAAGAGTCCGTTTCTTTTGTCTCCCAACGACTGGGTTCTTAGGCGGAGACAACTGTATTTAAAAAATTTATAAAAAATATTCTGACATATTAACAAGAAACAAATGCATTTTGTTTTTTAAATAGGATCATATTACATTGTATTCATATGCAAAATTTCACAAGATTCCATTTAATACTCTAGGAGTGTTAGACTTGAAAATAGCTATGTTTACTGGATGTAAAACAAAAATTTTTTCCACACTTTTCCTTTTCTTTGGACACGCTGAATCCGAATTTGAAGCATAAAAAGCCCCTAGTTCAAGCATTCAAAAAAATCATTGTCAGGGCCTGCACGTTGCCCCCCCCCTTTTTTTTTTTTTTTTTAACCTACAACTGTGCCACACGCCTTTAGCCAACAGGCGAAGCCCTACTTTATAGTGCGAAGCCTGTCTTTAGACGGTCTGGTCTTTCCTTGCTATGCCTGTCGCATCGCTGTGATATTACTCAGTTTGTCGACGACAGTTAGGTGTTATCGGACACGGTTTTTCCAAAATGTCACATGATAGGTACGGCTGCATCTAAGTACAAGATCTTTCAATAGTCAATGATTTTTTTTTCTTAGACTGTGGGAAAGTCCATAGATATAGATGAATCTAGGCAGTCGGTAACAGAAAGACTGGAGAAGAGAAATCACAGGCCACATGGCCCGCTCAAGTCCTCTCAAATGGTCTGAAATTACAATCAAAAGAAACGATCATGCAGGAAGAGTGTATCAAATACATGTGACGTAGTCTCTTTGTTTACTCTATACTG
>JBCAUA010059917.1:0-11348 GCA_038406235.1 Peronia verruculata
CCCCCCCCCCCCCCCCCCCCCCCCCCCCCCCCCCCCCCCCCCCCCCCCCCCCCCCCCCCCCCCCCCCCCAAAACAACTACAACAAACAAACAAACAAACAAACTAAAGAATCATTGCAAACTCTTAGACTATGCTTCTAAGACTCTTTTTCAAGTAAATCTAAGGTAAAATGGTAATGGTAAAAGGACGAGTAAAATGCTCATTCCTGAAAAAGAAGAAAAAAGAATACAATTACTAACCTGTAACTAAGCACTCTACAATCCATTAGTAGTATCATTATGGACATTCTTTTCAAATATCCTCCCCCCCCCCCCTTTCCCCCTAACCCTTTATCGCTGCCTTCTGATACAATATATATGACTGACTGATGGCTTTGATTTACTTATATCATGACCACTGACCAGCCTAGTAGGAGTTTTGATTTTTTTCTTCTGAACAAGTCACTGCTAATGATGACCACTCAGTGTCCGGACAGCGGACAAATCTAGTCCATGTTTATTCTGTTTTCCGCTCTTAGGCTAGACTCGGACGCACAAAAGGTATAGAAATTGAGGCATTCTTTATGTCCCTAATGGTTTGTGGGCCCGGGGGGGAGTTCAAGAACTTGATTCTCCATGATGGTCCTTACCATCCCCATCTTTATCTCTTTTTTTTTTCTTTTCTTTTCTCCCTCCTCCTGTTCTTTGACACCTTTTTTCTTGAATTTTGTCTTCTCTTTCATCATTCTCCTCCTCTTCTTGCTTTTCATATTTCTCTTCATGTTCTTTTTTTTTTCCCCCTGATATTCTCACATTTCTGTCTGACTTCTCCCTCAGTCTATACTATAAATCTGCAATAAAACCCATAAAAGGGTCATGGACTCGAAAACAGCTGAATGTACCCTTGCGATATTGATTGAAAAGTAAATTTGCGAGAGAGTCTGGTTCGAACTGTACGTTTGATAGAATGCCCACGCTTACCCTATACTTTTAAGTCGCAGTGCAGTATCGGTTCTACCTATATTTCGACCCACAGATTGTGGATTCTCTGTAAGTTATTCTGTTTTCCTCAGCCTTCCACAAAGTTAATGCTGACATACATTATGTTTTTCAATACATAAATAAATAAATGAGCAGTTCTTGAAAAATAACAAAATGAATAAGTTTCTGACCAGCCATGAAGCGAACACTATAAACGTGTTAGGAATACAAACTGAAGTAAGACTGCTGAAAAGATTCTGTTTCCTATGCATTTGCTTCAGTTGTTTGCGCGGCACCGGAATGTACCTCCTAGAAAGAGCTATTTGTCTTCAATTGATTGTCACCTCCTCTAAAGACATTTGCCTGCGATTTCAAACATAATGGGCGATCATGTCAGTATTACGCATGGCTTCTGTTGAGTCAAAAGTGTCGTTTCAGAATGAGTATGGAAGGGCTTATACGGTGGTAACGAACGTGTCGTTGGTTTAACATTGTGAGTTGTAATATGGCAGACTGTCCTGGCCTTTTTGTTTGTTCACCTTGTAAACACATTGCTAGGAAAACAATTTATAGAATGTGAGTCATTAACGTGCTGCTCACACGTGCAGTGATGTTGTCAAACAGGAAAAAAGAAAAATGGGCACCTGTTCATACATTTATTGTTATTATTAGTATTATTATTATTAATTGAAGAAGAAGACATTTGGTGTCTTTTTCGGGGAGGAGGGGGGGGGGAGGTTGCTTCTTAACTCCCTCCTTGCCTCATTGCTCACAATTCGATTTTGGCTACCACAGGGACAAACCTCTTGCTAGAGGGAGATCAAAACACTTATGTTCTTCACATCTTGTGAATTTTTCCCGTGGAAATGTATCAATGAATCAAGACTGTTTTTAGTGATGATTCTGAGGAAATTGGCACTATTGTAGGGGTGTCAGTTCTCCGATATCGATTACATTCGTCCTTTGTTCTTTCTTTTTACCCAAGATTGGTCCTGCTTCAACCGTGCCTGATAATGTCATATACCTCTCCATTTCGCATCAGCTTAGTTAGATTACAGGGGTTAAAATGTGGCGTTTTGTGTGTCTATCCGGTCATTTTTATCGTCTTCTGTCTCCTTCATTTTCCTGTTCTGCTAGATTTTTTGATGTTCTCACGTCCCTGTGAACAAGGTTATATTAAGAGAAATCATTCATACAGACGATGCAGCCTTTCCCTTGCTCATGTAACGAATGATCTGAACTTTCGGATAAGATCAGGGCAAACAATCCATTCATGTTACATTTAACAAGATCTATTTGGAGCTTCCATTTGTTTACTCTGTGTCTGAAATGTCCCACTGATGTTGTTTTTATGAGCAAGTTTTCACGACTTTATCACATTAAACCTTCTTTCTTTTTTTTTCTTTTGTCTCCTGATTAACACGTCATTACTCGAATGGCAGTAGGACAAAGTGTCTCTCTTAGCAACAGCGTAAAATGTTAAATGACTCACGTTTTCCATCATACTCTATTATAGTTTTACGTGCCAACATAAGCACAATTTTGTTAAAACAACAATAAAAATGGTTAATCAAACAACTAGTGGAACTTCCTAATTGCTCCAAGCAATATAATGGTGAATGGATTGTTTTCCAGGCCAGATTGATCGATATGCTTAGCCCTTGTCAGCTCTGGCTTATCCCATTCCTAAATACTATCTTTCTGTTCCTTTTCCTTAATTATTCATAGCTGTTAATTACATCTTTCGCCATTTTTTATATCAGTGAAAAGAAATCTAGAAAGTATTGTCACTTTATTATTGTTGAAGTCAACAGTACAGTGTGATATAAGACCTTCATTGAATGAATCTAAGGAATCATGGGCTCTTTTTTGTTTTGCTTGTTTTGTGTTTTCCATCCTTCTATTTTCGAACGAGCATTAACATAATCAGTATCCGACATAATATCTAAGGTGAAATTCAAACATACCTTGCCTTTGTCCATTTTATCTATATTACTATGTTTTTCGAGAAATAAAAAGATTTGGTTGTTTTCTTGTGCTTGCTTTGTCAGGGGTAACTTCAGTTTTATACTGTGTCATGCTGTATAGTTGTACACGTTTGATCATGAAGAACAAATCCTGTTACAGGCTTGTCGAATTCTAATATTTTTGTTGTACATTTTGAGATGGGCGCCTTCATAAGTCAGTAAAGAATTAAGGAGCTGTTACCCTATTGCCCGACAGAGGAATTTTACAACAAAAGCAGCTTCAAATATATCTGATACTTTCGGTATGGATGAAGGGGAGTAAAGCTACATCATTATGACAGAGATGGAACACGTTTTGTCTGTGACGTTTCCAATGTCTTCCTGATTTGAAATGATAGTTCAAGAGTGTTTGAAATATTTGTAAATCAGTCATACAACAGCTACGGAGAAAGTTATGGACAGCACAGATCAGACCAGAAAGTCAGCAGGCTGAAAACCGAAAGCTTCGGCACATAATTTGTTCGCTGAATTCTACACAGAGATTGAGAATTCCTGAAATACAGATGGTTGTCTTGGTAATTAAGGCGGCATCTCCTGGCATTTGGTTGGGAGAGAGCTGATTTCAGCTGCAGACCTGACTGGACCCAGTACTCGTGAATGATACGTAGAAGATCAGAGATGAAAAGAAAAGCTGAATGTTAAAAAGTTAAGATAAGGACCTGACAGCCTTTGGATATATCAGCTCAAAAGTCGAACCGCAACATAATTATCGAGATATCAGCATAGATCAAACTCAATATGGTAAGAAAAAATAATAAAAAATAAGAAAAGAAATAGCAAATTAGTACAGCCACTCCTTCATTTGCCAGCGTACAGTTGGCTTGAGAAAGCAAGTAATTCCAATGACCATTAACACATTCTATCACATCATAGAGAGGCAAATAAATCATTTAATTAGAAACGACTGGGTTATATGGAACATATTGGATTGTCTATTAAACGCAGCCTGGACATTTTCCTGGATTGATATGGCTACCTCAGAGTGGCCCATGGCGTCTGGAGTAAGTCTATTTCATAAGTTTGCTTTGAGTTTTTACAACAAGGCCGCTTCCATTTATCTTATATTTATTTTATTTTATTTTTTAACAAAACAAGCGGACGAGTAGGCTGTAGGAAAATCTATGAGAGGGAGAGTCATATAAAGACAGACAATGAAACAGATTCCTTTCAAGGTAGCTGGAAAGAAAAAAATCATCTTTCAATGTCTGCTTCAGCTAGAATGGTGGGTAAAAACATTGAAGCACTTTTGATTGCCTTGTAACTGTTAGGTTATCTAACCACAGACAGCTCTAAACACAGTAGTAGAGATTGCTCTCTGCTCATTACCGAGAATGCTCCTTAATCCTCTATCAAAGTCGGACATATCAGATGAAAGGACCCCGATAGGTAGATGTTGTAGCCATGATAACTTTGTATGTCATGAACATCAGCCAACTGCGTCACATCAGCGACATCACCACTCAACAAGGGAACAGCTCAGTCTAGAGTAAACAAACGTCCGGAAACAAGGATACACCCTCTCAACTAATTACATCTATCGAGCAGTTCGATCGTGCACAAGTGTGTTAAGCTAAGTCAACATGCAACAATGGCACTGGCAGCCTGACAGAAGACACAGGAGCTAGTAATTATGTATGAATATAGGCTGAGTGATAAATATGTCAATAAAAATTTAATAACACGCTGACTTCTGTATTGCCGCCAGGAAGTCAAGATAGAGTACATGGACAAGTGCGATCAGGTGTTTCCTTTTCGACCTCTCAAATTGCATCTTTGACTTGATTCCAGAGTCTAGATTTAGATCCTACACTCCAGATGAGAGAAGTTCCACATCAGGCCAAGTGATTCTGAAGTTTTATGATAAGGATTAGATGTAAGGTCAGTGTTTTGGTTAGGATTAAACTCAGAATTGAGATAAGATTTGGATGAGATGTAAGGTTGATTAAAATGCCCTGGAACATTTGATTGCATTGTTAAGACCGCCTAGTAGCAATAAACCATTGGGACTATTTTTAGATCAGCTGGTAGAAATAGCCTCTCTTAAATATCAATGCTAGAGGAAACGATATTGTGAAGATGACGATTTTAGGAGAAATGAAAGAATGGTGATCCTCATGACCTTTTCATTTTATATTGGGGCAGACAATATTTCTAACAGTGTCCATGTAGGTGAGCCATAGTTGTGGTAATGACAGTCTAACACGAACTAGCCTCAATTATTTCTACTATGTTCATATACTTTGATAGCTTATTTTTTCATCTGAAGAAAACGAAATACAGTAATCTGTAATCTTTGTTATATATATATAGCTTTTGCTTTAAATTATTAACTCTTTCAGTAATGATTTTTTCTTTCTTTCAAACGGCGGCCACAGGTTCAAATTGACAAGGAGAAAAAAGAAGATGGAATGGGGACTTTATATAAGTGGCAATTGATCCAATTCTTACGCTACACATCTTTCGCTCTTCTCAGAATGGGATCTATTGCATACTCTTTGAGTTACTAGGTCCTTTTTGTCTACAGAATAGGGAGATAATGTGTTTAGGACATCTGTTACACAACATTTTGTTTTGAATACAACGATTATTTTCGTACTAGTTAAAGTTTCAGCAGCATTTCTCTACATGTTTTTCCTTTGTACAGTATCAAACATTTCTCAATCCTGATAATGACCAGTAGGTATTTGATTTGTTGCGTGCATATTAGTTAAATCATGTCATATCCAAGCCGTAGATTGTAACCATTGGGACCAAACTTGAAAGGGATCTGCACCAGTTGAACTCTCCTTAACTTCAGCTAGATTTTAAGCAGAGCACTGCATAACACAACCACTTTAATGGGCCTACAAAACTGGCGGCTTTGTAGTAGATTAAGATAACTCGCAGGCAAATCTTTGTGCTGCTGATGTTGCTTTTATGTGTTTAATTAAAGAAGCTTAACGACGATGCAAAGCGTATTGTTGTTGCATGTCTTTGATGTCTGTGTTGGGCTGAATCTTGAGGATTTTAATGGGCTCAGCCAACATTCCAGATACCGGACCAAAGGATTTTGTAGGGGGAAAAATGAAGGAAAGCAGGAACTGTTAACGAAGAAGTTGGAAGCCGCAGCAAGACTTCTCCTCGTAGTGACTGACGCTGAACGTTAGCACTTGACTGGCATCTGCGTGTGCTCATGATAGAACTTAATGAGAAGAGGGGACCAGGAGGAGGGACAGGAGGGCAGGGGTGGCGAGAGGAGGAGAAGGGAAACAACCAATCAACATACAGAGAATGGGAATAATGAGACAATAAGGTTTTTTTACACTACAGGAGGAGGGGGCGATAGCTATTATTCAGTATTTATGAACTCGATTGTATTGAAATACATGGACATGTATTTGTGCTAAATAAGAGAAAACTGAGAGAAGGAAGAATCAGACAAATTAAGTGCAGCAACGATGTTGACGTTTTTAATCCTCATACTGTCCAAGAATAGAAGAATGACTGAGTACATTGTCAATGGAAGAGACAAGAAGGGAGACAAAGAAGTAGGGATTTAAAAAGTGATGATGAACTTGAAAATACTATTTTAAAGAAACGGTTTTTCGCTCAAAATATTGAACTGCTGAAAATGTGGAATGTGGAAAGCAGCCAACAAATTTGACCCCTAGAAACACTTAAATAGAACGTGGAAAGACATTCAATAAATTGTGAAATAGTATTTCAGTGGAAAACCAGAGTCTTTAAACAACCACAAAAAACAACGTATATGACGAATCGGCCGATTGCCCTTTGCATACTGAACGGCCACAGAATTTACGATAAGAAAGGGGCGGGTTAAAATAGGCCTCACTGGAAAGGGTCATTTGAACGTATAATTCTGTGAGCTTTTTCTGGCATTTTGGAAAACTGTAGATTACAATTACCTGTAGTATGTGTTCCAGTTCAGTTTTTTTTTTTTTTTTGTGCTGTATTCTAGAAATGTCATGAAATGTCGGAGTTTACACTGGAATTCACGATTTTCAGCAGGGTGTGGACAGAAAATTCTTATGAAAATCTATGTTAAACAAATCCCTTGTTCTGAAGTTCCCTGATAAAGCTCGATAAGGGCGAGGTGCGAATGAAACAGTCAAAGGAGATGAATTTGACTCGTGCTCAGTTCTAATTTTTTCCAATATTTCCGTGACAATACACGAGGCAATCGAATGCCTCTGTCAAATACGACAATCTATCTCCATAACGAGACATACCTGTAATTGGCTGAATGCCTTAATAGTTTAGAATTCTCGCCAGGCACTCATTAAATGATTGAGTAAAGACATTGGTACAGGATACCTGATCTTCTATTGCTACTGTTTCACCACTCAGTTCGCACAGTACATACTGACACTAATTTTGAACGTGAATGATCTGAAAATTATTGATGAAATTCGCTAAACTCCATTCATGACTTGGCAGAAATAATGAGGCCTTCCTTCCATCCTCTAATGAACAAACAAGTGTCATGCTGGATGCGTTTGTGGCACCTAGCCCTGGGCGGTGAAGAAGTGGACAGCAGAGCTTCTGATACTCATTTTTCAAGGGATCTCGTGTCAAATGAAATGTTCCCCAGTGTGAAAGTATGGCCGAGAATGAGTTTCCGTTTCGGCCATTTGGAGCCAAGTGAGGCGGAATTGTAAAATATAAGCCGGGCAAGCAGACTGGGAAACTGGGAAAAAGAAGAGGGAGGGAAGGGTGGGAGAAAGGATCAATGTCGATCTTACAGAACAATGTAGGTTTAAAAACTGTATAATTCAGACTCGTATCAGCTTTAATGGGTGGAAAGACATATGGACAAATTGACGGATGGATGGATGGATGGATGGATGGATGGATGGGTGGATGGATGGATGGATAGATGGATGTATGGATGGATAGATGGATGGATGGATGAACAGAGGCGTGGATGGATGAAGAGAGGGATGGATGGATGAAAGAATGGACGGAAGGATGGATGGATAGATATGTGGATGGATGAGTGGATGGGTGAATAGATGGATGGGTCTGGGGAAATTGGATGTAGTTCGGCATTGAAGCTGACGTACTGGCAAAGCATTAGCCCTGGAGCTGAAGGCTGTAGCAAAGAAAGGGGGAAAAAAAAGCTGAAGTGAAAGAGATAACTATGTGGTCTTTGACTTTACAGATTAAACCGAGACTCGCCCAAGGTGAGGTCAAGAATGCCATCTCAGACAAAATACAACCATTCTTAAAATCGTACTACGGGCCGGATGTTTTGGGAGTAAAATAAAAAACCCTCCTCGTTGATAAAGAAGTTCGGTTTTGGGAAGACTTTTGCGCCTTATTATCTGGAAACAACACAATATATCAAGAATTATTTTATGACAAAATTACGTGTTTACGTTAACAGATGGCCGGCGTCGGGGGACTTTATGTCCCATTATATTTGGCTTTTTTTGTTGTTGTTGTTGTTGTTTATTTTAAAGACATCTCTGTCATTTAAACTAAAAGTAATTCTTTCCCAAAGCGCATAGATGCGGACATTTTGGCACTGACATCTTGCTTGCTGCCGACCCCATCTGAATTTTACATGCAGCCATTAAATCATGTACATGAAATTATGGAGCATTAGCTTATTTAGATTACATGATGAACTATTGGGAATTACCAGATCCATAATATTGGCTCAATTGACTTGTCCACTTCCAAGCACTGCAGAACAATTCGGCGAAGAAAGTAAACTTCGTTTAGGACTACCACAATTCATATTTTTAGTGGAGATCTTAGCTGCGTTTGTTCCCAGCTGGGAAATTACAGTGCAGTGTCCCGATAAAGGACTTGCAATGGAGGCCATGAGGACCTGATCTTTATGTGCTGTAGTCTAAACCTGGCCGGGTTTTCTCTGTCTCCGGTATAATTATTTACTAATGATAGATCTGTTAAGGAAGTGGAAGACAGTTGCTGGACATGACAGAGAGAATATGAAGGCCACGTTCGATCTATTCTTTCCTTTGTCCGTTTTATTCATTTTCAGGTCGTTTTTGTAACGAAATGATTGTAACGCAAAATAAATCAATGCGCCATCTTTCTTTGGTGTAGTATGACGTTCTTGAAGTTTTCTCTGTCTCAATGCTATCATGTAAATGTAGAATAAGACAGCTGCTGGAAACGACAAAGAAGAGATCAAAGCCACTTTAGCTGGTCTGCTTCTATCTGTTCGCTCTATTTCATATTACTTAGACTCGTCCATTGTATGTATGAAGAAATGTGCACAAAAAAGAAAAACATAAAAAAGGTATAGGAATATTGAAATATCGTTTGTGCCCCGGAGGATAAATGTCAGAACCGAGAAAAAACAGCCAAGAGGTCATGACTCACTTAAAAGATGTCATATGTCTTCAAAAGTAGGAGGGCCGGTTTCGTCTTAGCATGGCACGCTTCGGATTCGAGTGACAAAGAGCAATTGTGCTACAAATAAAATCGTGTACATTTCATTTCATTTTTTGACAGTTTTTATACACGAGGATAAAATGACAACAAATATGACATTTCAAGAAGACACAGCTTCAATCTGTCCTATGGTGTTGTGTTGAAAGAGACCCATGCACATACATATACATACAGACACACGCATATACACAATTACAAAATTTAAAAGAAAAAAAAAAGATTTATTAAATTTAGAAGAATTAATGTTTCAGACGTCATCACTGGTCCACAATTATACTAAATTGACCCAAATCACTCCAACCGTGCATTTAGGTAAGTTTGAAGATTTTCTCAATCTCAATTGACAAAACAAACAAAATCTCAATTAAGGGTATCTCACAACGCAACAGTCACTAGCGTGACTATTTTTTTGTAAACGAGTAGAGAGCAAAGCTTACAAATGTCTCATCAGGCTGTGTTTCTATCTTGACCTTTCCCACATCTTCGCACCATAGTGACTGCAGTAAGCCAAATAAGGTCAAGTCAGCCGGGATCTAATCCACAACAGATCCTCCTTCTCTGCAGCAGCTGAGCTCCCAAGTCCTTTCATTAGTCGAGCTTTCGAGAGTTGGTAGAACTAACTGTCTTTCTTCCTTGCTGTCAGGGGTGGTCTGGACCTGTCGCTGTTATAGACTGAAAGTGGTGGCAATATCTATCTATCTATCTATCTATCTATCTATCTATCTATCTATCTATCTATCTATCTATCTATCTATCTATCTATCCCACCCTTTCCATCCAATTAGCTTCTGCCTAGCTCTCAGATTTCAGAGAATCCTCTTAGCGAACTGAGGAGACCATCTGTATTGTTAGTAATTCCATAACCAAATTCATGATTGCCATCCTACATACTCATCTCCTGTCGCACTCCCTCTCTCTCTCTCCTCCCCCTTCCCCCTCTTCGCGCATATCTCATCAGAGCCCAGGCCCATTAGATACTCCTTCATACTCACTAGGACATGCACTTAGGGTCATGCAATTATTGCCTTTCAGCCCGCGCACAATATCACACTGGTGCCCCGCGCGGTCGTATTCAACAGCCTACATGTACGGCACAAAAGCAAGTCCATTACGATTCGGCTCTATATAAGTGGTAACGTCCTCTTCCAACGACATCTACGGAAATAACAGAAGATTAGCACGTCCGCTAGGGAACCAAATAGGCGGCAACTGGCTGTGGCATTAGTTATAGGCTCCCACGTTTAAAGCTGTTCGGCTCTTCGTTTAATTACTCACTCTGCGCCAGTGAAATAGATCGGAGCCAGCGTAAACTGCGTCGAATGTGTAACTTTATATTAGACAAGAGGCAGAAAGACGTGAATGAGTCGATTGGGATCGGGGGGGAGGTGATAATGATTATTGCATTCTATATCTCCTCATACGACTGTGAGACAAATCAGGCTATATCTCTTTGTGTAGAAGAATTTCTCGTTTTTCTTCTTCCAGGAGTTCATACTTGACTAAGCTGAAATCTGAAAATCCCTGGCTGAGTGTTTGCACCCTCCTGCTAAAAATAGAAAACTCACCGCAGTTTGTTACCGCTCCATCACGAGATCCGAAAACAATATTGTCACCGGTCCTATGCATTTGTATGAGTTGTTCTATGTCAGTGGTAGTGAGTAGTTTGGAATGTTTGTACCCCCTACTAAAATGAGACGGGGCTTTCTAGCCCTTCGCTTGGTCGGAACAAATCTATTTCCAATTTACTCTAGAGACGATGGTGCCAGAACGACGCGATATAAAACTAAAATCCATTACCATTACCAATGGTCTATTGTAAACGTTTAGAATCTATCTATCTATGTATCTATGTATCTATGTGTCTATGTATCTATCTATCTATCTATCTATCTATCTATCTATCTATCTATCTATCTATCTATCTATCTATCTATCT
>JBCAUA010059928.1:0-11348 GCA_038406235.1 Peronia verruculata
ATTCAGTTTGACCTTTTTGCCTCTGTTTGTGCTACCATGCCTCCCCCCCCCCCCCCCCCAATCTCTGCCAAACAAAAACAAAACCTCATAGTATAAATCTACCACATAATATTTAGAGCGACACCTCGACAAAGAACACTTGGGGTCATGATCTGCAAACCACCGGGAACTCTGAATGCTTTACGCTGTTTCGAGACAGCAAATGACAGTTTCTGAAATTGAAACGTTTATACACAACATACGTGTACAAGGTTTCGAACTTTACAATAAATTAGTAATGTGGCCTCGCGGCTATTTAAAATGTGATCACGAGTCGATGCACTATCATGTAAAATAAGTGGTTGCTTTTAGATTTGATTGTATAACGCACTCCCTAGGATGAAGCCGTCTGATATGTCACATCTGTACTGCATATTGAGACAAATGGTGGCTTACTGTTAGATTTCGACTATAGAAATCAATTTAATTACGACTAAAATAAATTGATCTCAATTACAAAATCCACAGTTTACAAATCTATGTTTATTATATGATGAAGCATTTATTGTTTAGAGATATTTATTAAGTTTCAATGTTTTGACCCTCTTTGCTCTCACTGACCCCGTGAGTGACCCCGTAGTCCTAAGAAAGATGAGCTCCACTTAAAATGAGATCAAGTAGTGTGGATGTACTATCATACAGAACTGATGGTTACTTTTAGATTTGATTGTATCACGAACTACCGAAAATGAAGCCTTCAGATATGTCACGTTTGTACTGTATTTTGAGAAAAACTGTGATTACTGTTGGATTTCGACCTTATAAGTCAATTAAGTCACGACCAAAATAAATTGATATTATTACAGTTTTCATAGTTCACACATCTATGTTTCATACATGATAAAGTATTTAGTGTTTTAACTTTTTCTTGGATTTTTATTTTTTACATGTTTTGACTCCCTTGTGCACTCATTGACCCCGTGAATGACCCCCAGGCCTGAGAAAGGTGACCTCCACTTGAAAAGTGATCAAAAGTGGATGTACAATTATATAAAATCGGTAGTTGCTTTTAGATTTGATTATACCAAGAACTTCCTAGAATGAATCTTTTTGAAATTTACATCTGGGCTACTAGGTTGAAACCAGAAAGATGCATTAACAGACACACTGAGAGACAAACATAAATTGTCACTGACATTGTGGGCAAGTGTAACACCAGCGTGCTTGTATTAATGTTCGACGTTAATGTGTGTCAATGTAGGATATCATTGTCTAAGAGTTAAGAGCCACACTTGGTTGTATCCTGTTTTTCCCTACATGTTTGAGAGATCAATGAATAAAAATGACATTCTATAATCATTGTAAGTGCTTGGTGCCATGAAAACGATCCCAATCTTCTTTGTTTGGTCTCGTTGTTAAACTTCCTGATTCCCTGCAGTTGTTAGAGAGTAAAAAAAAAATGCAAATAGAACTTATTTCTAATTAATATCCTGTATATGTTGTGCACACGTGTTAAGCAACAAGGAAGTTAGTGATGAACGAACAAAAACACCATGAAAGAACTTTTCATACACTCTATTCCCTCCCCCCCCCTCCCCCCCCCCCCACTCAACCCCAACATGTACACTTTTTAAAGCAATATTTGTCCTTGGACATTTTTTTTTTTAAATTGAAGTTTTTATATTTACTTCCATTTTTTTTTCTGTTCTACTATTGAAAACATCTGCGGGACTCAGAACTGAAATTTTGAGACCCAATAACAGTTTGCTCATGTTTTTCTCTCTTTCTTTTTTTTTTTTCAACTGAAATTTTTATTCCATCTCACCCAGGTTATGACTCAATAAACAATAAGAATAGAGTGAAACAAGTTATTAAGCATATTGACAAAGTTTTGACCGTTTATATTTTTCATGTAAAGTTAAAACAATAAAATTTGACAAAACAAGCTCGCGGAAAGAGTGAAAGTCTCCTCTCAAAATTATTAAAAGTAAATGGCATGCATTTTGTTTGCTCCTTGATTGAGGACTGAATAGATATAGACAACAACACATCCACAGATTTCTAAAATTAGACAAAACCAATGTGTAACAGGAATGAGTGAGTGAAGCGGATGGAGTTTTGCAACAGGAAGGAATTCAGTGCAACAGGATTGAATCCGCTATGCCATAGCGTGTACACAAAAGGAAAGCTAATAACACATGTCTGAATAGAATTTAAAACAACAACAACAACAAATGCATTTATGAACTTTGTAAACTTGACACATTAAATAACAAAAACACACAACAGATATATCATGTAGATGTATTATGCCTTTCGTGGGCTGAACTTTAACTTTCTCGGCTAAAAATATGTGTAAGAAACTAAACTGAACTGACCAAAAAAAAAAAAAAAATGAAATTGTTGAGATAAATTTCTCTAACGCCAAACTTTGCTGTAGCAATTTTGGTGAAATATCATATTTCTCTTTAAAACAATGTCTTAGAAGGCAGTGGCGAACATTTCAGTAAACTAATTCTAGTTAGTTTTTTAAAAAAAAAATGAAAACCAGAGATTGTAATAAAAGGTATATAATTTCTACATTGTGTCATTATGGTGCCATTATAATTTGTGTGGTATTGCTTAAGCTGAAGAGAACTACAATTATTCTTAACTGTGACTGGATGATACAATTAGTGATACAAAGTGGTGTGGTCGCCAGTACAAAGATTTTGGGACTCCTAGGCGTTGTTGCTCACAGAGGTGATAAATTACTAACTACTGGAGAACAAATTTTAATTTTTCTCTAAACGGATATGTCTCATCTTGCCACGAAACCCTGTATTTGTTATTTTGTCACACGTTTTGTGCATCCACAGGCTCCCGGAAACTATCTGTATGCAATAGAAATGAGCAGATATATACTAATGAACAAAAACCCATAACAGGAACAAGTGGTATGGGTAGATATGCTCAAAACTATTTACCAGTTTTAGAGGATTTTCACCGAATATATCTCTCACCTTACAAGCGTAATCTAAGGACTTCTGCCATCTTGCAGAAATCTGAAGTCACTACAAATACTGTACTTAGACTTCAGGTCAATGAGGCAGAATGCTTTGGTATTGTGACAATATAACTTTGTATCAGGAAAGAATCACAAACATGGAGACAAACTTCCTGAAAAAGAGGGAACTAAGACAGGTGGAAAGAGAAGGCATAATTATGAAATTAATATAAATAACTCAAGTCATCGCTTGCCTTCATCATAAAAAGCTTTTTTTTTGAGATTCTCATTGAAAGAGAGCATTCATTTCAAGTACCCTCATAATAAATGTATGATGAACATTTTATTGGAAAGTTATCAATTTTGTTTTTGTTTGAATTCATGCCATTAGAAATGGCTACAGTATTAAACATGAAACTTGAGTAGAAATGACAGCATAAAGATTTAATTGGTCACAAATGAGAGAGGTTAGAAATATTTACACTTAAAAAACAAAGGCTGATAATATTTTACAAAATGATTCAAACTGATGATTTCTGCATATGTAATTGTCGCACCAAAATTCAAAAGAATTTTAATGTTTAGTGACTAAAATATGTAATCTTATATCACAATTACTGAGTTGCTAGTATTTACTGTTTCGTGCTCACAAACAAGTCATACATTGAGTAAATATTCTTTCTTTGTTAAAAAAAAAATTAATATTTGGACCCCGTTAACTCTTTATGGAACGGACTTGTCTTTCAATTGGCATATTTGAAAGAATGAATTCCCGGGCCTCAATATTTGAAAACTGAGAGCGCATTTTATTTCACTAACTAACTCTTTTTTTTTTTTTTTCAACAGATCTATAAAGCTGTGAGAGTGTTGTCATTAATCTATGAACGAATGAATAAATAAATAACAATAAACAAATAATATAACAAGTTGATAAATGCTACTACTAGTTTACTATTCTTAATAAATAATATTTGAAAAGTGAAAATAATAATAAATAAAATCTTTAAAAGGCCATACCATTCTCTGTCATTAGAAATGACAGAGTGTGTGAGAGTGATGTCATCGATCTGGTAAATACATGCAATAGTTTGCAAACACATAATGCTGAGATATTTATCCAATTTACTCATGCACATTTATTAGATGAAACACGCAAGTAGAATGTGCAAACATAACTCACAGCCTCATACTGGCATGGATGTAAAAACAAAGGGGAACAGTTCTCGAAAATAAATTGCATGAATCAGATCTCCATTGAATCAAGTGAGGATAATAAAGAGTACTGTGCTTTAGGTTACACCTAAGACTGCCTATGACACTGAAGATGGATTGGAGTTTTGCCTCAAATAGAGGTCAAATAATTTTAAAAATCCATAACTATGATAAGTACCCATTCGCACTGATCATGACGATAATACTTGAGACAAAAGTGGCTTCTGAAGGTTAAAGCATTAACAAGGAAGTCCAAAGCTACAACATTTGTGACTACTTGGATGATACCAGCCATACCATGTTCCAGCCCTCGCTGTCTGGAGCTAAAACTAAAAGTGCTCCGTAACTGTCTATCATTATCAACAACGCAATAATGAATGAGCGCAAGTCTACTGTTTGGGCTGCATTGTAAGCAGCAGCGAAACTCTTGAGGCAGAAATAATGTTGTGCATCTCAATGGACAGCTCTGTCTCTAACAGACTTTCGAAAGTTTGTGGCAAGACCATGGTATCAGACTGCACACAAAAGGTTATCTTGCAGCTGTACAGAGCTGTGGTTCTAAATACTCGGATCTATAGACGTGAAATTTTGGCCACGTATATACCGCCGGCACTTTCAACAGCCTGAGCAGTTTCACCAATGATGGTTGATAAGATCTGCAGGATGATCGACAGGGAAAAAGCCAACTGAGGTGGACTGGACAACAGAATTCCAAAGATGCCGCTCTTTAAGACAACTGATGAAAAGACACCGTGACCTCGGAGGGTCTCTCAAGAGAAACCCGTACAAAGGACATGGTACATCGACACCGCTTCCCAAATTATTTTGGCTTTGGTAGCATGACAGAATAAGGCGGAACCAACGGCATACTCAAGGCACGTAAGCATTCGAGCACAAACTGCAGCTAGTCGCCATCCGATAAAGAGGGAGTGTGTGTGGTGGGGGGGGGGGGGGGAAGAGAGAAAAGAGGCCCCTCATAGTAAAGAACGGCCAGATTCCATTTGCTCTTGGAATCTGAAACATGAGGAAGGGAAAATTTCGAAATTTGTTTTCTTCCTCATCGTGATTTTTTTTTTTTTCATGCCATGTTAGAAAAATGAGCGTAAGGGGCTATTTCCTCATTTACAATACTTGCATTATACCCCATGTACATGTCAGGGGGAAGTAAATTGGCTGGAATGAGGGGGAAAAAATCGCTCATTGGTTCTCACTCGCATAGGAAGGCCGACATCAGCAAATTTTCATCCTGCCTTCTCCATCATCGAACAACACGAGAGATTCCAGCGACATGCAACGCCTAATCCTCAAGAATATGGCTTGATGGTGAGAGGAAAACTTATTAGGGACTCACAGATAATGCATGAATCATAGACTCTGTGTGATCTGCCTGTGCAGAAAAGATTTTCATATTCATTATTTTCAACAAAGAAGAGTCAGCTCCATTATGCGTTACAATGCTTCCACATTTTTATTCAATATTTCATAACTGCTTCCTTAATAATTATTTATCTGACTTTATTGAATAATATTTTCTTTTATTTTATACCTATGTATACAAAGCTGTGTATTTTTAGTTCATTAATAGTATCATTACTTATCGCCCGCGTCCAAAGTTGAATTATAGAAAATTGAAATGAGCAATATCAAAGGGTAAATTCAAATATTAGGGTAAATTTAAACGCACAGAGTTGCTATAATTATTATTTATTATGGACAAGGCTTCTGACATAAATTTTAACAGACACGAAACTTCATTTGAAGACAAGAGAAACGACAACTGGGCAGTGACCAGAAAAGGAATGGGAAAGTGAGGTGGAAGGGGGGAGGGGGAGGGAATACAGGTTAAAAACATTTATAAGTCCATGACCACGAAGTCACTGGTTAAGTTTCCGGCCTCCTCCACCAACCCCCCCCCCCCCAGTCCCCCAACTCCTCTCTAACAGATGTATTTAGATTAGATTTCTCACTAAATAAAATTATTGCTCCTCCAGCATCCTTTCGATAATGCCAAAAACATCGATCTCTCTGTTACTGGTACGTATGTGTTTTAGAGAGATGACATTCGGGAACCCACTCTGACACACTAAAAATCGAGTGGTATTCATAACATGGCCTTCATAGCTCCTCTTGCATCCCCACATTTCTAAGAAATAGAGATAAAAATAGATTTCCCTTTCCCCTCCCTTGTTCATTCCTCTGTGCAGCTTATGGTTGCCAATCATGAACTTATAATGATGCAGTTGAAACACACACACACACACACACGCACACACACACACACACACACGGAGAGAGAGAGAGAGAGAGAGTATGTGGTCAGTTAAAAGAAAATTAAAAAATCAGTGCTTAGCGCTAATAGCGCTGGATCGTGACGTTGCAAAACATTGCAACATGACATTTTATTATTTTGTTTTTAAATGGATTTGCCCTGCCTTCTCCGCTCGCAACACATTGATAACCAATGAAATTCCGTATATTTTTGTGAATTTTCCCCCATGTCCGCTGTTAGCTATAAACAGGCCCAGTCACAAACAAACAAACAGTCTGGGAGTTGCCGTGCTGTGTATCGAGGTGGTGAAAAACCCACGTCTTGATTTTGGATTCCACCATCGGGACTTGGGAAGGATTCGACGATTAAAAATTCAGTTGTTTTTTTTTCCGTGACTCTAAGATCCACTGGGGGGAATATATTTCGTATGCACGTTAAACAGTTCAAGGATCCATTACAAATAAAAAATTGAGTGAAGATGCCTGTGTCCGGTCAAAATGATCAAATTCTGAATTTTTAGCATAGCACTGAATGTTACTTACGGTAAAACGAATTTTACAAAATTATGGAATCTTTTTATATATTGTCATGAAATGCAGAAATAATCTTTAATGAAGAAAATATTTGAAGTCACTGATGGTCATAAACAATTGCTTACTTACTAATGTATTTTCTTTCATTTAAGCTATCATGGAGTTTGGAAGCGAATATATTTATGTTGGGATTGACACTGAGGATGAGGAGGAAGTGAAAATAACTGCCGATGATGAAGTTGTTCTTTCAGACAGTGATTCAGGATCAGATGATGATGGAGAGGCAAGTATTCTTTTTTTAAAATGCAAAAATATTTATAAACATAATCGAACAGTCAAAGTCACAAAGTCCCCCTCCCCCCCCCCCCTCTTGAATAATACTTGTAACTCAAAATAGCCAAGCCGGAAAACCGTGCCCATTTTTCACAATGTCTAAGCGAGATTTTAGATTTATATTTTTTCTCATTGCATCTCCTCATAAATCATATTTCAAGACACCAGTGTTGACGATTTTCAAGTAAACAGTTATTATATCCACAGAATTGAAAGCCTTTCTTTTACTGAAAAGATATCAAATCTAACTTTCTTCAATTGTCCCTCTCTCTTCTAGGATTATTTAAATGGTATATATTTGTTTGTGAGTGTGCACAGTGCTGACAATAATAAAATAATAATGGTCTGCAACTTTAAAAGGATCACTTTCAAATGTATTATTCCCTACGGGACTAGTTTTTTTTTTAAATTTTATTTTATTTTATTTTATATTATTTTATATTATTTTATTTTATTTATTTATTTATTTATTTATGGTAACTGATATTTGAAGATTGCATTGATTTTTCCAAACTTGGTTTAATGTAATTAAGCAAGCATCGCATAGCAAAATGTAACATAGATGGACGGTTTGAAATAATTAGGGGAGGCATATCTGATCAAAGACATGTAGATTTAGGTAATAGGTAGTCATTGATGACAAACAGCCTAAATTCAGATATTCCATCTTACATTCGATATTTATATTTCCAGAACAAACATCATCTTTTCCTATGGTGTATACATCATTCATTTTTGCCTATGTTGAACGTTTAGTTTAAGAAACGAAACCATGGAGAATAAGTTGTGCGTTAACCTTAGGCGACTAACAAGCATACAGTTTGATAGATCAACAAACAGGTAAGAGTTAAGTTGTTTGCAGACTTTATCCCTTCTTCTGCTTGAATGAAGAAACGTTTTACCTTAGGTCAATTCCTAAATATATTGTAATTCCTGTGGGCACCTGCAAACAAAATAAACTAATGTGTTTGTACTCAGGATGGGGTTATGGGCAAAGCTTAAGATTTCCTTTACACTTAAGCCCGCTAAGACTATTGTCATAAGCAGCCTCCATAAGATTTTGACTGCTTTATTTTGCAATGAAGAATCTTTCCAGTGAAAAAAAAAAAAAAAGATAGACTAAGGATTGTTAGAATGGCTTTCAAAGGAAAATGATATCATTATGTATGAGTCAAATAGCCAGTTACCAATTCACAGATTACTGAATGTGACAAAAGAGGCAGGATATTGATGCGTCCACCGAGATAGCAGGTGGCTGAAAGGCGATACTAGCATGTAATATAATCATTGCATCAAAACTGGTCATTTCTGCGATGCGTACTATCATCAACATAAATCATAATTTGTAATGTTTACGGGTATACAGGCAGACACTTTCATACAGATAAGGCAATCTTTAAGATGGCCATAGTTTATTTTCTCTCTGTTCCAGACGTGTTTATTGGATATCCTGGATACAGCTGGCCAAGAGGAATATTCATCTGTGAGAGACATGTACGTTCGCAGCGGGCATGGATTGTCATCATCTACAGTGTGATCGACAAGGAAAGCTTTAGTGAGGCTGAAGCTATCTTTAATTGGTTACTTCGCTTGAAGACTGATGATTTGTATGCAGTAAGTCTGATGACAGATTATAATTATAATAACTAGTTCTATTTTTTGTTTTGTTTCGTTTTGTTTTGTTTGAAGACAGATTTAGGTCCTATTGAATTATTTGAGATGTGGAAATTAAGATTAAAGTAATGGGATATCTTTTTTTTTTTTTTTTGCTAGGGTTCACCTTCTCCCCTTGTATTTAATATCTTTCTTTTTTCTTTTGAATTTATTTTGGGGGAAATTATTGGTGTACATCTGATTAGTTAACAAAACATTTGCATGCAGATATTAAACTGAGATGTCACAGAAACAAAAAATCAGTTAGTTTGTGTTTAATTCTTAGAGATATAAGCCTATGATAAAACCTATTCTTATGAAAATAATACGCAGTGTAACCCATTCATGGACATGATGCAACCTGTTTTATTGACAGAATGACTGAAAAGTATTATCATGTGTGATTTAGTTAATTTATATGATCAAGCTCATATTTTCAAAATACCAAAGATCTTCCTTTTTCTTTAGCAGGGTATTTACCTGAAACCCATCTCAAGTGGGATGAAAATATAACTAAACTATTCACATCTAAAAATTGAAATGTTATCAGAATTAGATGGAGATAGTAATAATCGGACAAAATTCATGAAACTCCGAAATTGTCTACTTGTTCTTCGTTTTTTTTTTTTTTTTAACGTCCTCAGTTTTACAGGCCAGCAGATGTTGGACCTTAAAGAATTCACATAAATATGACTCTTCGGAACTAGTATTTATAAGCATGAAGGAGTGACTTTATGAGATTATCTCATTTTATAGACTTGACAATATTAAGTTTCTGAAACCTGGCTGTGCAGTCAGAAGATGGGATAGCAGCAGAAAATGGGATATCCTGACATTATTTCTTCAATGAATATTGATGGTCCAGACTCTATCGATATATTTATCATTTAGACTATATGTCGTATTTAAGCACATGTGTTGAACACTGTCTCAGATATGTGTAATACTAACAGATTCTTGTCGCAAACAAGCAAGATTTGACAGCAGGAGGTGTGATCACAACCAAAAAAGGTCAGGATCTTGCAACCAAGCTTGGAATTCCTTTCTTTGAAACATCAGCCAAAACTGGCAGTGGTGTTGAAGAAGCCATGACAGGTTTGATCAGAACTATTCCCAGAGCCAGTATGGATTATAAAGTGAGATTGTTTTCTGTTTTTATTTTATTATTTTTTTCTGGAATGGTTTGGATGTAATCAGAACCTCATAAGCACTTTGGATGGCAGTATATGAAAAAAAAAAAACCGCTTAATTCAGTTACAGAAAAAGAGTTGTTACTGAACTGTATTACAGATACTATAAAAAAAATCGGGAATTATTTTGTTTATTTGCAGCTGCGGGAATTAACAAGATGAGCTAAAGGCTAGATTATTATTCTGTGAAAAAAGTTTCTAGTTTTTCCATGAGGAATTGGTGATAAAAATTTACAAAACGAAAAGACCAATAATTCTTTTTTTTTTTTTTTTTTGCTTATATACCCCAATTGTAGCCATATTTTACGCCGCTATCACTGCATTTGACCATATAGTTTTTATAATGCAGCTTTCACAAACAGAGTGAGCTGTGCATCTCTATCACTAGCTCAAATGAGAAAAATGTGTGCAAAATTTCTTTCACTATTTCTAGGTACCATTGCAATACATACGAAATGACACGTCTCTAGGGTGCAGTCAAGGGCACATTTAAATAGTCTGCACTATCGTCTACAGGTTGTAATGCTGGGAAGTGGTGCTGTTGGAAAATCAAGCATCACTCTTCGTTTTGTCAGCAATCGGTTTGTTGATGATTATGATCCAACCATTGAGGACTCCTATCGTAAAATGGTGAAGGTGAAAGGACTTCAGCCACTAGACAAGGACCTGAGGAAAGCTCTGAAGGCAAAATCAAAGAAGAAAGTAAGGGGTGGCTCGGCGAGAAGTGGATCTGCCAGGTAGATGGCTGGAGCCCCGAGACAAAGAGGTTTTATGCATAGCTTGAAAAAACTTTTTGGCGGAGGAGGCTCAGCTCCACAGAGTCAGACTCAAAGTAAGTTATTGATCACTGATTGGAAGAGTGCAGAGGATATCACTGAAATGTATTGTCTTCTGTTCATTGCCTTTCTGCTTATATATAAAAATTGGATGTCATCTTGACTTCACTATATTTTGCAACATAATCTGTGAAACACAAAACTTCTTAAGCTAACTTTTCATGATACACATGAACAGCAGAATGAATCTATGGCATGGATTGAGGCGTTGAAATGAATCTTTTCTAACTCTTCATTATGTACATTTATTTGTTGATAATATTTATAGCACAATTAAACGTTGTTCATGCAAATAAGATGTAACATGATGAAATCAGACTTTTTTAGCATATAGAGTTATTTGAATGGCTGTAAAAC
>JBCAUA010059939.1:0-11348 GCA_038406235.1 Peronia verruculata
ATAGATAGATAGATAGATAGATAGATAGATAGATAGATAGATAGATAGATAGATAGATAGATAGATAGATAAAAAAACATTATAAAGCACTATATTGGTGAAGGCTACCTAGTTAGAACCCCAACCGGCTTGACCCAAAAACATCTAGGCCACAGGAAAGAGTTCAGCCCAAGTTCAGAATCTCCTGTAAGTAGGGCACACTCGCTCTTGCCAAAACTCCACAGGCTGTCGCACAGAACAGACGTGCACAAGAGTAGGAAATATATATATATATATATATATATATGACAAACATGTCACTAGGCATAGAATGATCATCCACAGGACAGCTGGCCGCCCTGGTAACATATATTTTTTTTATAAACAATGAGATGGACCTGGATAACGCGCCTTCCTCTGTTAATACTTTTGTATGCTATAATAATCGCTTTACTTGGCATTTTGACAACTTAGCTTGTACATTTTACAACCAGAAGAAAATAATATTAAGAAAACTTCATTGCACAGTGAAAGTACTTGAGCATGAACGATGATACATGCATGTATATACATAGTTAATATGTCATTTTGTTTTGGTGCACATTCTGTATGTGTCACTGCTCAGCGCTTTGAGAAATGAAAGAATGACATACACTAGTACATCCACGTAATTCTTGCATGTTTTTTTTTTTTTTAATGTTCCAGTTTGTGACCATTTCTTCTCTAGATTTGTAATTCGTGTTGTTATTAGTGAAGATTCTTTCAACGTTTCGGCACAAACAGACCAAATGGGTCTTAAATCCGATTAGTGTCATCATTCGAAATGTTGGTTATTAGACGTTCATAAAGAATGATACACTGCGATAAATTTCGCATCACAAGCCAGGTGAGAAGCCAGTGCAGTGCTTCTGATACGGTTTCACTATTAAAACTGTGCAATGCGTAAACAGAAAGGGATATAGATCTAGTATGAATAAATGAAGATAACTAAGATGTATAAGGAAGATGGCAGTATGAACAGAAAGAAGTAACTAGAAAGGGCAGAGGGCATAGCCGCAGGACTTAAAGAATGAATAGTTTTAAAATATCTTTATTGCCACCAAAACCTATGCAGATGCCGGCAGTGGGCGAGGAAACGGATAGCTATAGCTAATGTCATGGACCAAAAATATAGAGTAGAAATATAAAAATGTTAAAAATATAGACCATCAGTATGCCCTTTACATTAAGTTAGCCCTCACCTGCATGGTATCAAAACTGACCTGATGGAAAGGATGAAGGGGCAGAGAGGGACTGTCTAGACAACAGAACAGTGTTCTTGTTTGCCGGCATAAATAAAAATAAAATAAATAAATAAATAAAATAAAATAAAATAAACAGAAAGAAGACTGGATCATAATGGAGATCTTTAGAAAACAGATAAAAACTGTGATCTGCTTGTGTCTAGATCAAAGTCAACAGAAATATATAAGCCGACGTAATAAATCTCTGCCCCTTCCTTGCCCTCTTTGACAAAAGAACAACAATGTCAGATCTAAACATGTTCAAAGTTATTCTGATCTGAGAGAAAGTATAGATTGCTGGATTATTGTTGACTTCGTCGCTGTGGAATGTCTTTGCGGGTTTTTGTTTAATGTCTTCTTTTCCTTTTTTCTCGTCTCTCTCTTTCTCAGTTTTTTTCTTCTTCATGTATATAGACGCAAGTATGTATGTGTGTGTTTTTGTGTTTTGTGAAATAGTATGGGATGTGATGAGACACACTCATTTTGTTACAAAGAAAGGAATCAAATTTTAATCGAAAATGACGAAGAAAAATTTCTCTATTCTTCTTCTTCTTCTTCTTTTAAATCTCATTTTAGACGTGAAATATTAACCAAAACATATCTAATACAACTAACAAGCCAGCACTTTTAGATTATGTGTAATGGCATGTCATTCCATAGATCGGTGAAATGGCTTCATGAGATACAGATATGAAAGAACAGGAGGTCCTTGTTGCACGATCACATTATGAAAACGGGTCCAATGTATTGGTTCTTGAGAGTTTTTATGGACATAGGCTCCTTTTTTTCAGACCAATAACACTTCATATACACAGTTTCGATTTATTGTCTTTATCTGATATCTGTATTGGGATCGAACGAAAGACATCGGGTGTGGATATGTATAAAAACAGACAGACGGAAAGAGCTGAAGTTAAACGCCTGAAAATCACATACTCTCATATTCTGAAATAAACACTCGTTGTTTTTGTCTGCCGGTTTAACTTTCTATCAGTCTGTATGTCTGTCCGACTGTGCATTTGTCTGTCTGCTTTTCTGTGTATCTGTCTGTATGTGTTTGCCCAACTATGGGTCTGTCTATTTTTATGTTTGTCTATCTGTCTATCTTTCCCTTTCGTGTTCTTCTAACCAGCAGAATAGCTCTAGTTAACAGACAGTGTGGCAATGACTTATCTTAACCTACCTAGGTAACCCAGTCCTTCTGTGCTTGACGTCAGCACTAACCTGTCCGCCCCCATTCCTTCTAACCTCCTGTGTATCCCATAAATATGTGCACGTCTACCACAGTAACTGTAGGTGCGTGCGTGACTATGATATCGTGTACGTTGTCAGTACGCACTACATTGTGCAGTCAGGAGTGAAAAAGCACTCGCTGGTGAACTGAAATCTGAAATATACAGGAAAGTGGAACACCAAAATTGCGCAACAAGCACAAAAACAGACCAAAAAATCGAACCCGTTCCCCCTCTGTAGATATACAACCTCAGAGCCTGGTACGTGGTGCGTGGTGTCTGGCGTGTGGATTAAAAGATGTGCATAGGTTCTGGTGTATTCTAAAGAATGACTGAATGGTACACGCAGATAAGTCCATGTTACGCAACACAAGTCAATGTTCTGAAAAACGATGAACTGTATGAATTATATAAACGGAAATCTTCACAAGAGCTATTGCTGGTAATCTTAATCCTTGCAATAGGTAAACCGCCTCTAATATTGCATGCGGCATGAACCCCCGCAAAACGATAGCTAGTCTAAGTCTGTTGGTGAAACCCCATTCTAGACTGTGCACCAAATAACTAATCTTAATTTCAATTGAAAAATGGTTTATCAAAGAAAAAGCAGCAGGAATCGATTTTCTTATCAATTAAAAGTTACAGTCCAGTTGCTTCTTTCTCACTATGAGACAAAACTTTGCATGAAGTAGGTAAGGAGTCATGACCTCTGTGAAAGAGCCTCACCCTGTATTCGTCTTATAAAGACGGTAAGGGATAGCAGAAAAATCAAAAAGCGGGAGCTAGACATTTGGCAAAATAACAACCAAGTAAACTCAATACTGATCTCTATCTGTATTCGGTTGTCAAGACAGGCTGGAGTCTATTATTGCCCGTCAATCAATGGATCTTTTGTTTGTTTGTCTACCATCAATTTGTGAGTTGGACTGAGAATTATGTAACCCTGTCTCTGATGGAACTGTTTCAGATTTACATCGGATAAAATACGCTGGCTAAATTTGGCTAGTTGTGCAAAATGTTACAAGTTATACAATTTTAAGATTAAGAGCCTTTCAGTGCCAAAATGTTCCAACTGAAAAACAGCCACGTGATGAATACAACGCATACAATTCACCATGTATAATTATAACCAGTTGCAGAAGCACGTGAGGCCGTTGAAAGGGACAGATTCTCAAAAATCAACTAAAATTTCAAAAACAATTAATTATAATACTGATCTCTATCGCAACGGAGTTCAGATCTCAGAAATGCCAAGAATGTACTACCTAGCCATGTCATTACACTGAAAAATATGTGTCCTTACTTGGTGTATTTGTCCATGTTCTCAGGTAAGATTTTGCTGCAGCACAATGGCTAGGATCATACTGGAACTAAGCAGAGTCCATAGCTCAAACCTGAGACAACGAGTGTATGAGCACCTTGATATTTTCACAGCACCCTTAAGTTCTTTATCTGTCCAGCCCAAACTCCCTGATAGGAGATACTAAGTATAATCTGGGTACCCAATAGGATCAAACGGTCGATATCTAAGACGGCACGGAATGCACCTCCTCGGCGTTGGCGCTCTGCGCAATCAGCTTATTGAGTGCAGAATCGGGAGATGTCCCCATGAAATTACGGGATTGAAGAGATGAGCTATGAGCCTGTTCTGTTCATGACAACCATCAATGGATGGACGGGACATAGATGTATATCTGACAATGATATCAACTGAACTGCCGATCTGACAAATAAATATTACATGTTCCTGTTGTCCACAATACAGGACCAACATGTCTGCCGAAATTTGAACTTTGTTTGTTAAATTGGATTGTATGCGCCAATGGCCACAGGTCTGTCGCAGATTGTGTACATTTCTGTTGATCACAGCATTGGACGCAAAAATTAATGTAGAATGAACGTATATTAGCCACTGACACGATGAGATTATCACGCTGTTATACAAATTGTATGTGTTCGCCAATGGCACAACCAGTCGGAGAGCTCTGTCCCCGACTCTGCAAGTGAAATGGCATCTAGTACAACAACAGATGGTCTGGCAAAAAATCTTCGGCCTGACGTTAGTCTAGATCGTGTTATACATGTACTTGCCGCTGTGTAAGCCGATCGAACAGGCCAACGATCGTTGATTTGTGAATACAGTTAGAGAAATGTCTCATGCTCTGTAAGATCTGATATTGTGGATCTTTCTGATAACAGAACAGTGTAGAGTTGACATCTTTAGAACAAGTCACGCGTAACATTAATGATGAATAATTATCGTGTATATATCCGATATCATAAACACTGGGTAATAATAACATATACTTGATTGACTGACACGAATTACATCCTCACACAGAAATACACTCTCTGACCTCCTCAGCTGGCCTCTGATGATATAATATGGCTAAAAAGTACAGGCAAACGAGACATCCAAGTCTTTGATCTCTGACTAGACCAATAAAATGAGGCACAATGTCTATTCAAGAAAGGGCCCATATGTGTATTAGTTCTATAGAACTTCTTTCGGACTTCATTGTAATTTGTATATTACAGTGATAAACGCTATATCGTATCATAAACCTACCTGTTTCAGAGAGTCTTATCGGTATAAAAGGGGAAAAGTAAAGTAACTGAAAAAACACAAAAGGCAATCCAAAGCTGATGTGCAGAGTTTACCTGGTTACCAAAGCAGTGTAGGCTAATGTTTAGATTTTACCTTTAATTCGTACGTTTACTGAGTCCCGAGATGCCGCATGCTAGTTTGTTATCAGTGACGCAAATATACAGATGTCTAAATGACGACACAAGGGCCATTATCAGATAGAGACCAAACGCTGTCTGATGGCAGTGTCGTGGAAATTTCCTCATGAGAACGACCATTCGGCCGTAAGCCCCACCCAACGATGGAGCCATCTCAATCTTTCCACTGCCTTATTTTCTAGACACTTAAGATTCAATGCGTGCTGAAAAGGAAGAGGCATATCAAACTGCTTCAGATTTTCCTTTTCCCTGCAGATCTCGCGACAAGACTACATATTATAATGTAATATATTAACCTCCTATTTTTTTTTTTTTTATTTCGTTTCATATTATTGTTCCTGATTGTAACATAGGATTTACATAACTATTTATGAGTATAATGATTTTTTTCCAGTCACCCATAATTGTAAGATCCCATTCTTCTGGCGCCCCAGTTCAACTACTGTGCTCTGAGTCTCGCAGTGATAAAACCTGAATTCTAAGCTGGAGGTTACAAAATGATTAATACAGTCCAGGTGATGTTGGATTTTCACTTAAAAAAAAAAAAAATGTTTTCACAAGACAAACGGAATCATGGATAGAAGTGTGTAAGCTCAGATAACAAGTGCAGATAGGTAGAAAAAAAAAGTAATACTTATATGAAAACATTTTTCAGCCATTAGCAAACCGTCACAGAGGTACCGGTACTACTGTTCTCTAACAATATCATTACACGGCTAACGAACTTGATTTTTATTGTGTTGATCTTGGAAGTTTTTGAGTTATCATTTTTCTGATTATGAAAAATATCTGTTGATTGCCCCCCTGATCTACAAAGACAAAGCACGCTATAAGTAGATTTTTTTTTTTTCGTATATATAACATAGTGTAATAGTGATTTTACACCATTTCGATAGTGACATTTTCCTCATTATCCTCGTGTCATACACATTAACCTCCAGCTTTTCTCATTTTAATCTTTTTATCTTGCAAATTTCGATAGAAATACACCATCATGGGAAAACCTGGTAGGAGACTAAATGTAATGACATCTGACGTTTTCAGCCTACAAAATAACAACAACAAAATGACAGGATTGCGAACACAATGTAAAGTGTTTTTATGTTGTGTCACTTTAAGACAGGTTTGTAGAGTGAACGTTATCCCATCCGTCGCATTGCAAGCATGCGTTCGAGATAATTGAATGCCAGAAACAAAAATCCCTTTGAGGAAACAGAAATTAGACAGCCATGGAAAAAAAAAAAAAAAATTGAAAGGCAAAAAAAAAAAAAGGGGGGGGGGGGATAGATTGTTAGCATACGTAACAAAAGATTGAAAGGAATCAGTCTGATAAATACATCTGCATTACTAGAGGGATGTAGATAGGATCCTTCATCGAAATAGGATCATGGTGACCACTGCAGAAATGAAAGGCTGGCTAGTGGCTACTGTTAGATGCCTTGCTTTCTCGATGCTAGATTCGGGTCAGACATCGACGACGATGACATGACAGTCCTCCATGTTGTCAATTCTTCTTTTTGGCCGATTGTGTTGTTAGCTGTGTATAACTGTTCAAACTTCAATCGAAGAGTTTTTCTTAATATTCTTTGTGAATTTATTTTTTGTTTTCTTATACTTTCCAACAACATTTTGTTTTGTTTTGTTTTGTTTTATTTTGTTTTTCCGCCCATTTTTTTATCCTAATATCTATAAGCTGTTCTTTGGAGACATCAAGGCATATGGACCTCAGCACTTGCTCAAGGTTTAATGATTCCTCTGGAAATTGATAAACCTCAATCCTAATAAAGATTCTTGTTGACAAGTTGATTGCCACCACGATGTCAGAGTAGGCTTAGCACACAGTGATTGGCAGAGGCGTGTCTGACAAAGGCATGTTAGTCGAGACAGTGTCAACATGGCAGTGCAAATAGACAATCTCTCTATTTACATCTCTCTCTCTATTTTTTCACTTCGATTTTCTCTCTCTCTCTCTTTCTCTCTCTCTCTCTGTCTCTCTGCCCACCCTCTCTCTCTCTCTCTCTCTCTCACTCTGTCTCTTTTCTATCTCGTTCTGACATTCATATAAACACTCGAATACCATGGACTTAGATAGTATAACACATCCCTTGTCAGAAACAGTCGTTTATAACAAGTTTTTAAGATCACAAGCAGAGCAAATTTTTCTTCGAGCTAAACCATTTCTTTGTTCAAAATCCACATTTCATAAACTCATACCCATGAAAGCAATGTCCCACTTTGAATAATCTCTGTGAAAACGTATTATAAACGACTTATTTCTAACAAGGATTGGTGTGTTTTACTATCTAAGTCCATGGTATTCAATGTCATAATAAGTAATATTAAGGGTGAGATCTCCTATAAAGTAGTAAAGAGTGATTTTAATCCAGTAAGAAGAATGGAATATTATTTATATAGGCTATAGTAGCACAAGGTTCGCCTTTGCCTATTCAATGCTCCTAAACTTTGAACAATGATGATCGATATGTCTTTACTGAAATAAACAAAACGATCTGAACCATGTTGAATGTTCCCTGATCATCAACTACAAAGCACGCTATGATTAGATACTTCTTTATGCATGTAACAGCGTGTAAAGGATGATTTTTTTACATCACTCCAAGCAGCTTACAAGCGCCTTGCATCACTCTCACAATGTCGTTTCCCAAGTAACTTTGTGCCATGCGTATCATCAGCGATAATTGTCAGCATGCATAATATCATCTACGATGACTGTCAGAGTACGGTTGTCTGACCCTCGGCCAGTAACAAAAGCTACTGACAGACAGTTACTTGCTACCAACTGTTCTCATTTAAATAGCCCAGGATTGATGCCATGACTAGAACATTTTTCCTTTGCCACACTGAACTTGCAAACGACTTGTTCTATAAAAATGTATAAAGCATCTGCTTTAAATTAACAAACTTGCTTTCAATGGTTTAACGTATAAAATAATAATTATAACAGAACAGTACAGAAAAGATGTTTAATTGGACAAATAGCTTCTAGATACACGATACTGGTTGGCAATTTCATTATTTAGCCAGGGATTTGTCTTTGATGAATGTTAATGACCATCATTTCTAGAACACGTCATTCACCATGTCACAAAATCCACCCTGTCATTGTTTATTTACCCCCCCCCCCCCCCACACTGGTTAACGATTAAACCTGACACAATATAAGGTCAACAGTGCGCAGATTCTCGACAACGCATACGCCACAGGACAAATCGTTTTCGTTTAAAGGCTACAAGATAAAGAAAATTACGCAAGAAGTTCTGGTATATTTTCCCAAAAGAAAATGATTGTCCTAGTGAGACCGTTATTACTTAAGTAGTGACTTACTTGAGAATAAGGGCCTGGCTTATCTGAATGAATCGTAGGCACTCTGCGGCTCTACATCGCGAATTTCTTGCTCGATGGAGCTGCGATTGAGGTGGCGGGGGAGAGGGGGGGGGGGTAGGGGAGAGTTGGTTGGGTATGTGTAAACGGGGATTAGGAGGGAGGGGGTGTCTATCTGGAAAATCTAATTAAAGAAACAAAACTAACAACAACAACAACAACAAAGAAGAACGACAGAACAGAGAGTGCGTGGCTGGGTGAGGGAGAGGGGCTGGGGGAGGAGGTGGAAGAGGAAGTGGAGACAAAGGGGGGGGGGGCAGGTTAAGAAGGCCGAAGGCGACCAGTTGGACCATTCGAGGTCTTGTCCTAATCACGTAAATTGTCTGATCTGTCTGTTTGTTTGTCTCTTTCAAAAATCTTTCCTTTTCTTTCGTGATCTTTCTCTAGCCATCTTTCTTTCTGTCTCTTTCTCTGTTTTTTAGCTCTCAAACATATACATAAACGATACACATCCATAAAAAAGACACTTATGTGTCTGTTAAACATAAAAGAGATAGGATCTGGGTCGCTCTTTCCTTGAATTGATGTTCCAAACATATCAATTGTTTAGTTCAGCATGCCTTATTGTAAACATCGATTTAAAAAAAAAGGGGGGGGGGGGGTAAGAACCACTGACTGATAATGGGAATCTGGGGAAAGTAGTCAGGCCACGCATGAGTATCTCTGGAAAAATAACACAAAAGAGGTAGAGATAAGGCTCTGGTTAGCCTAGGTCAGCCGAAGCTCAAGGTTTTCACTTTACGATCTCGTGGTCGAGTGTTTCCTCAATCAATATTCTATTTCCTTTACTTCCTTCGGGTTTCGGTAAATGTACTTAGAAAATGACCTATCGAACAAGGCCATTGCTCTCTTAGTTGGCTTTTTCCGAACAATACCGTGACAAGCCGGCATTTTGGTTGTTGTGACAGTTCGTTACCGTGTTCCTATATAATTATGTAAACATATGATAACATAAAATACATAGTTAATACATGTACCACCACAGGCTCTAGATGAATCATCTGTCATTCACGGTTTTTTCTGAGAATCATAGAATTAATAAGCGAAATAAGCTGATACCCCACGAACAAGGACTTACATTATAAAAGTATCATTGGCACCTACATTGGGACATTGAGGGGTGAGGAAGAATTTTCTTGATATAAAGTATTCCCTCTACTGGTTAAATAGCATTAGCCAAATCCATGCCGAGAGAATAATGATTATAATGTGTGGCACACACGCATACACATGAAGACGTACACTCACTCTCACACACATATATTATATACACATATTCGCACACACACATCCAAACACATAATTAAGATATGGTTACATTTCTGCCTAGATAATGGCTCCTCATGCTCACTTTTTTGTGATCGTTAACTATTACTATTATGCAAGATAATGAGTGACTGTGAACAAAAGCCATTACACGCTCGCTGGAATCGGAGTGGTTTTTACAAACTTAATGCATTGGACACTTTTACTCCCACCTGATACTCATAGGCAACTTATCATTCATAGAACGGAACCGGTCATCGTTTAAAAGGACAGGACAAAACAAAACAGTAGCTCGTCAAGTCACAAGGCAGATCTTCAACCTGCCACGTCTGGTGTGTACCCCTATCACGCGGTGAACATGACAGAGTTTCTCAATGACTTTTTGTGCACTTGGCCGTGAAGCCAATCGAACCATATCAAAAAAACCCATAGCCAAGCGAAAATGTTTACTGCCTACGCAAACCACATTACACTCAGTGGTTTTCATTTCCCTTTTCTGGATGGGTGCTAGTGGTTCAAATGTCTAATTTATGTCGATCGATGCAAATTGGCACAGGCCGTGAGAACGTCTTTTAAAAAAAAATATTTACAAAGCGCGATTACAGGCAGCTGCAGACGACCGATGAAAGAAGAGATGGGAAGACCGCTCTTTGAGGTTAGAGAATCAGTAAATCTCACTTCTCTCTATCTCTGAGTGTTGTCTTCCCATGTCGTCTTCCAAGTCCCTGATTGTCTTTGACTATGCCTTGTATGATGTTTTTTTTTTTTTGTAAGGTCTTGCTATAGGAGCGCATGACCGCGCCATCTTAAGTTTCCATCTTGGTCTTTGCTGTGTTGTTTTCAATGGAAAGACGTCAAATCTCAAATTTTCTCACTTTTTTACTGGGGTTTTCCATGCACTAGCAGCTCAAAGATAACTGCAGTGTTTACATTATTTCTTCAGTTCAGTTATTTAGTCATTAGCCCGCCTGGTCCACAAATATCATAACAGGTCTGAGAGATCATACGCACATACACTGAGATTTTTTGTAGAGATGACGTAGGTACTTTGTGTCCAATAAGGCTTGGCAAATCTACACAGATGATAAAACGACGTTCTTCCAAGGATATTTCCGTGTTGTGAGCAGACATTGTATCCTGGAGCAGATTTTCCCAGGAACGAAGTATGCTCATAACAGGATAATCTACCAAGAGGACAAATCGAAAGGACATGGAAAAATCTATTAAAGCCTGGGCGCACGTAATACTATGTTCGTGTAGACTAAAGTGCATCAAAATAGTTTGTGCAAACCTACTTCCTCCCTCACTCACCACCTCTTACTATGAATTAACTACTTTAAAATATGTAATAACATCAGGGGGAAATCAAGAAGCCTTGACCCAAACTATAATTAAGCGTAACTGTTTAGGCACGGGCTCTTTTTTTTTTCATTCTTGACAA
>JBCAUA010059950.1:0-11342 GCA_038406235.1 Peronia verruculata
CTATCTGTCTGTCTATCTATCTATCTATCTATCTATCTATCTATCTATCTATCTATCTATCTATCTATCTATCTGTCGGTTCGTTTGTCTCTCTATGTCAAAGTTTTCATTCTATATGTTTATTCTTGTTCACTTGCGATGTGTATGTTAGGAATGCACGCGATCGTGTTCCCAGAAAGGGAAATAAGACAAGAATAGTAATAACAGCAACAACAACAACAGCAACAACAACAATAACAACAGACAAACAAACAAACAAACAACACCAACAAATTAATTAATTAGCTGCAATCTATGTAAATGACCTTTAGAGCATAGCCTTGACAAAAACACACAGAGCCTTACTCCAGATCAGATTTTCTCTTTTCTAGTATTTGAGACTTTGAAATAAAGGTGACAAATTTAAAGAAATTTATGTTTTCTTCTTCTAATTTTGCTTCTTTTCCACCTTTTCTATATTACAAAATTAAAAAAAAAAAAAAAAACACCATAGGCATATGAACTCTAAAACTGCTCAAAGGATTTATCTGAAATTGGGCATACAAAGTTGGTGCATTGATCTGTGTTTCTATGTACGTAAACCCAAATTATGCGATAATAATTAAATAAAAAACTCACGAGGGTGCTGGATCGGAATTGCGCGTTCGATAGCATGACGCCTTAAAACACGTTTTCTTTGAGCAACATTCAGTTCAATCAACTAAATATCAACACTGAGTTACCTTCGCCTTGCAATACATTATAAGTCGAGGGTCTATAGTTTTTGAAAAATCTCCCAATGAAGGTTCATCTGGAATTTGTCACACAAGGCTCTTGCATAAAGAGCTTTTTTGGTTTTGACTTATAATTTATTAAAACATCTACGGCTTGGCCGTGGGTTCTCTCCTAGTCTTTTGATATATATCCAGCTCCTTAGAGAAATACAAGTGTGAACAAGTTGTCTCATACAGATATCTGCAAAAAAAAAAAAAAAATGCGAAGAAAAATTGAAAAACTGTCCTCGTCAGCTGTTTGGGAATTTCACCATGTTCATGTCATGTTTTTTTTTTCAGAAAAGTGAAATCTCCTTCTAGACTATGTGTTATATGTTTTATATGAATAAATAATAATGATAACAATAGTAATAATAATAAAGAAAAGTTTGTCCCTGGTAATAGCATAAATATGCAAAATATTTTTTCAGCAATGTTTATACATTAAGAAATACAAATCTGTTCCTAACACAGTTACGATTGTACTCATCAGACCTGTTCCAATCTAATTTGTGCACGACCACCAGAGGAGTCAGCATAGAAACAGATACGTGTTATATTTTATTCTTGTAGCTACTCCGTAGTTATAAACTTTGAGCTCTTCATTTTACGCAAACTGTACGAACTTGGCGAGTTCTGTTCTCAAAAAGCTTTCAAACTCTTTCGTCTCAATGTATACTCTAGGCTTGAAAGTTGTTTCGGGCATGAATTATAGCTATAGGTGTTTAATTCCTCAGTCATTTACTTATTCTAGGGGTTAGGGAAACAGTCGAGCAAGGTAATCAGGTGTAGGCTACAATCAAATGTATTCTATGTATTGATATTTCATACTGACAAAAGAACAATGGCTTGTTTTTGTCTCAAGTTTTGATCCAGTCAATTTTTTTTCTTTTTAATCTGAGAAGTGGATGGAGTTAACTACAGTCCAAGCTGCGATTTTCATGACTCTCCTAAATACAAAAACAATTGTTAAACCCTGAAGTTAACTTAATCTCAGTTTTATAAAAAAAAAACGTAGGGTCCCCACAGTGGTGTCAGTACGTACGAAAGTGTCATTCCTTGGGCAAACTATAAGTTGAAACGACGTCACCGCCGCTGCCGATACAGATCATTAATCTGATAATCAAACAGACGTTAACAGATTAGCTTTTACCACTGATCTAGAAATATTCCATAGTGAGAAGAAACTATGCTAAAACTCTCACAGAAATATCTGTGAAGATGGAGGTCTGCGGGTTGTTCCATCTTCTCTGCATCGCTGGTGAGTACACGCGTAAATTTGCAAGACTTTATAGTAGACACTGATGTTTGTTTGCTTGTTTGTTTTTCTGTTTGTTTTTCTAAATGTTATTAAAAAGAACGATATTCCCACAAGTAATTGTTCGATCTTTTAATCTCTAAATTCTCTAAATTATTATAGATATAATTTGCAGTTATTTGGACAAGGCAAAAGGAAAGAGAAAATATGTCTGCACCCATCACTAGAGAGGCATTGCTCACTCACTCCACCTCCCTTATGACCTCAAATTGCAGAATAACCTTAAGTAACTTTCCAGGCACTACTTGCTTTAAAGAAGTCTTTTTTTTTTTTTTTAATTCAGATCTCGACTTTCGCCACGGTTCAGATACTATGAAAATGAGTCTCACATAATCATTGCCAAAATTCTTAAAACAATTAATAAAATTATAGACAAGACTAAAAAGCGTTTCGTGTTATCCAGATATTAGGTTTTCTTTTAAAAAGGTGGATGAAATAGTCACAGACATAATATATATATATTATACATACACACATACGCACGTATGTACATACATACATACATTCATGCATACATACACATATACACACACACACACATACATACATACATACATACATACATACATACATACATACATACATACATACATACATACACAAACTCTCGAACAGTTCGGTTAGTGACAACAAAGGACGCTGTTTCCATAGGCGTTCACACCTTTCTGAGTATATTATAATAATAACGCCTAAAACAAGTTTCAATTACCTGAACCGGAGGAACTTGACTCGTCCGGCTAATTAAACTGCTGATCACAACACCTGACAGACCTAGCAGTTCAAAATCATCGTACTCTATATGTTTTACGGGTTGCTGCCGCTGTTGTGAAGGAGATACCAAACTCTTTGGAAATACCTAGTAACTTTACGAGCCGGCAAGCAAACTTTGCCATAAATCATTTTGTTCAGGTCGTAAAACATTTGGGCAATTATAGAGCGTATTTTTTCAAGGATCGACTTCTTTGTTTTCCTGACAGAAAGTTTTCCCTGCCCAATAGTTATACCTGGTGCTGGTTTAACTTTAAGAGTGTCAGCAGGAAAAGCCAAACTGTCAGGTCCCGCTGTAAAGTATCAAGACATTAGTAATTGTGTTAAAGGAATCACAGGATATAATATATTAATATCCAAGTACAATCGTATTATATTGTCCTCTGTTTAGAAGGAAGCTCAAAATAAAATATAATGGGAGAAAATTTAGACTAAATCGGCCCCTTGACACTTTGAGGGTTAAGTAAAGTGAGTGTAAACTTTTCTCAGACTAGGTGAATGAGAGCAAAATGCTGAAAGAAGGAATATTTTACAGTCCAGGTTAGAAGAAAAGTTATAAACTTAAGATAACTATTCAGATCACGGAAGTTATATACGTCAAGAGTTTATTGAGAAAGTCGAACCTGAGGCAATCTCAAAATGCCATAACTTCCGGGTGGAAGGCATTCAAGGCCTTCTAAATGAGTTAATTATTACCCCCCCCCCCCCAAAAAGTGGAAACAGAGCACTAGACATGATAAATGATTCCGTATGTTTCCTCACGATGTGTGGCATTTCTATTGCATTGTATAGAAGAGCAATGATCTGTTTTACAGTACAGTGCATCTAAACAGAGCTACATGTCTGAGTAAAATTTAATACCCTAACAATCTAATCTTCAGAGCGCTAATACATAAACACTATGTTTTTATTATTGTTGTCTCTTTCTTTTGTTTTTATGCCTTCCTGAATTGCTGAGAACGGGAAGCCCGTTATGCAATGATCATAATATTTGATACTTGATACATCTGGTCTACACATTCTCTGAGAATGGGAACAATAATACTTTAACAGGAAAGTTTATGGGATCATATTCTGGCGAGCATGTGTGGAGATTGGCAACATAAGAACGGAGAAAACAAGATATAGGAAAAGACACTACACAGTATAAAAGTGAACAACCAAGTCCGTGATGAGCTGCTCAAAGCCTGTTCCCCACAACTGCAATTACACTAACGTCAGAAAAATATACTTCTAAGAGAGAATAATGAGACAACCTGCCTTGATTATTTTAACTACGTTCGCACAATAATATCATCAAAGCACAGGATTGTGAAACAAAACAATCACAGCATGGTCAGCAAACTAGGAAGAGAACGGACAGACATACTGTTTGTATCTGACAACAAAGAAAGAATTTGCTATACCGAATCATGGCCACTTCAAAACCAACTTGTCTTATCCTTGAGAGTAAACTTGAAAAATAATAATAGAAACACAAGAACAAAAATAGAAAGAAAAGAAGAAAGAACGAAATAAAGGAAGTAAAACAAAGCGAACGGATTAATGACTGAACAAATGAACTTGCGAACGAACGAACAAAAGAAAGAAGGAAAGACAGAGAGAAAGAAAACGAGAAGAAAGAAAAAAGGAACGAAAGAAGAAACGACATGCTTGTCCATTCTAGGCTAAATAACGTTATCATCTCTTTGCTTTCTTATGACTTAGAAATGGGAGCGAAAAAGCTCGCATTCAAACCTATCTGTCCTGTCATGTTACGCTAACTTCCCCCACAGGTCATGCCCGCTAATGCGAGATAGGTGAACTTCAGATTCAGACATACGTCTAAGGCGTGTCAATTTTGTTCTCTGCTCCATTTCCGTTGGACATACATAATTGTGGCTGTGCATGCATTTGTCAAAAGTGATCTATTACATAGGCAGTCTTATTGACAGATTGTCCTGTGGCTCAATGAAGTGAAAAACATGTCTTGAAAAATATATCCGCTGAAACCTGAATTTGTGAATGAAATTGACATGGTTCCCGAGAGTGAGACCGGAAATTTTGCAGCTGTTTCTCTTCCCATCCCCATCCCCATTTTGCCCCTTTCCATCCTCCTTTTTCTTGTCTTCCCCCTCCTGGTCCCCTTCCCCTCCCACACACAAAGAGTTAGTTGTAAACCTAATGTATATGCAACCATATCCAATTTCTTACCAAAAAAAAAAAAAATGATATCTCATCAGATTCTAAAGTTATAACGTCCTTGTTAGTCAGCCAATCAGTCTGTAAATCAGGAAGTCAGCCAGTCAGTCAGTCAGTCAGCCAGTCAGTCAGTCAGTCAGTCAGTCAGTCCGTCGGTCAGCTGGTTTATTTGTTCGTTTTTTTTGGGGGGGGGGGGGACGGGGGAGAGGGGCATACGCATTTCCTTCAAACTATTTCATTCCATAGGAAAACATCTGGCTATAGAAATCATTCTTGAATGCAATTATTTTGTTTCTAGCGTTACTTTGGGGTGTTTTCTACCACTAATACTAATAACTCATCTCGTTAGTTTAATTCTGGAGCGGAATCTGCCGAGTTACCGGTATCACATCTATATGAAACCATGGAACAGTGGGAAATAATGAATGAAACAGTTCAATGAGGGCCGAAAACATGATATACTTTTCAGAGATCTAGCCATTGCTCACTCAGACTTCCCTTCATTGGTCAGGAACTCTGAATGGCCAGAAAGACTCTCCAGACAGTATTTGGGCAAAAACAACTACTCTGATAGAACTGCGACTTGAAACTTGTCCTTGCAAACAAAGACTTGTCCCAGGACAACAAACTTAAAACTTAAAACGTGTCAAGGCACAAGGAAATGCCAAACACAGGTGAGGTGACTGCCTTGAACACCTTTCACATTTCATTGTCAACAACTGTTCTGTACAGCACGTCAGAGTGGGTTCACTATTAGATGTGAGCTGGCAACTCACAGATCGGATTTCGTCCACTCACACCGTCCTTGACAAAACACACTTTCTCTGAAAAAAGGTTGATTCGAGAAAATTGTGATTTAGATGTGATCTCTATTTTTGTAAAACAATGAAGAAAATACAATTTTCAGGAAATGATTTGAAGTAATAGACACCGGTAAATAAAACTGAAAGCGAAGGCAAGAGCGAAATTTCACCATATTTTGCATGGAAATAACAGCATCGGAGGCAATTATAAACTAACTGGTTTAGTCATTTTTGTTGCCATTCAAGTCTGTTAGCCATCACTGCAAAATAAATCCTATCAAAGTCAGAGCAACATTATGTTCAGGGTTTGTGCCATTTTCGAAAGTAAATAACTTTATTCTTGTTCTAAAACTAACTGAACTCGATTGCCCTCTTCCTACCGTGAAAAGCTATGAGCCTATTTGGCTAGGTGTGAAGTAATTACCATGAGCTGACAAATGCGTTTTGTCGAAGTACTGTAGTACTCACACCCTGAGAGCCCGTGCTGTGAGATATGCCCCGGGTACAAAGAACAAGGGGCATCCCTCTATTGGTGTTTATTATTTAGAACAGCCCAAGTCACGGCAGTTTACCGATTTCTCTCTCCTTGACCGCAGGGAGCCTTTTGTTGTTAGTCCTCCCTGAGACATCAAAGGCGCCGCATGTGGAGACTACAGGTACATCTGATATGTCAAACATACAGGTCTAGTCTTTCTCTCCCATGACTTTTCCCATCCTGTCAAATTCCTCAATGTCAACACCATCCCCACCCAACCCCCGCCTTCTTGTCCTTCACATCTACCATAACCCGGAAAGTCTCCCTTTGTTCTGTTTTTTTTTTTTTTTAACGTCATTCATTCAAGAACTGAGAACTTAGACCTAATGGCATTATGAAACTGGCGTCTTCCTACTGTATTGCGAAGTATGTGGAATCCTATTTCAATGAATATGCAAATCATGATGAGAAAATCTTTGAGCAGATGGGCACGGCACACTTCATGGGTGAACGTGTACCCAAATCCACTCCAATGTTTTTCTCACACCCAAACCCCCCCCCCCCCCCCCATTCATAAGGTGGGAGAAGCTCTGACTTACTTTCCCCGCCTCTCTTTCCAGGAAAGCTAGGACAAACATTTCAATATCAAATAGTCTTGTCACATCTCAGTCTAAATTACTCTCCTGTTCTCTTTTTCTCCCTCCTCCTCGTCTTTCTGTTCTTTCGTTGCCTCCCTCCTCCCTCCGCCTCCCCCTCCTTTCTTCTCCTCTTTCTACCAAACTGTAGACCGTGATATTGCTGATTAAACTAAAGACCAACTATCTTCCCTCCCATCATATGGGTAAGATCAAATATCAGATACAGAGCATAGAAGTGAGCCAGCCCCACCCACTTCTCTCTCCATCACATCCCTTCTTTGGTACTCCTCCTCCCTTCTCTCCCCCACCCTATGTTTTTTCCTCAATCTCTTGCTTCTCCCTTTTGTTTTGGTTTTAGTTTCTTTTCACACCTGGGTACCCGACCTTATGAGTAGCCCCAACGGTCCTATCACAGCCCGGTGTGAAAGGCTGGCCACAGCTTGGCACCAGAATGTCCAAACTGGTCGCGTGGTAGATCACAGTCAAGACTGACCACACCTGTCAGACATATCAGGTCAAGTCAGGTACTGGAAACTATCCAGCAAGGTGACCTTAACCTACTCAAGGCCGGTTTCTCTTGTACCTTCAGATTGATATCTATTAACCATCAAAGCGCCAAGATCAGATATTCTTTTTAACCCTAAAAGTATCAAGGGACCTATTTAATAAAAGACTTATTCGTCGTACTTAGCACTGGAGTTCCTTTCCAAACGAGTTTGAATATAAGTTGTTCATTCTTACTTGTGGATATTAATTAGTCATTTTTTGTTGACACTCAAACTTCCAGAGCTTAATCAACAGTTTATAATCATATCTCCATGATGCCGAGACTCTCGATCAAGTTCGTTGCCTGGCGGACTTGAAATCGCTGAGTTTCAGGGGCTGCTCAACGTTCAATGGGAGATCGTTATGCAGATTAGATAATCGCAAAAGAGACTCGAGTAAGGGGAGATCATTTTGATCAGCCCTGTTACTTCCCTTTGCCAGACAAAGATGTGTTGAGCAAGCAGCGTAAAGAGGAAAAAATCCTTTACTTCTTGACATTCGAAAGACTGACGGCCAAAAAATTGGATAAAATTGTAATAATAAGAAGAATACAATTCTCTATACATCATAATTTATCTGGAATTTTTCATGGAGTATGTTTCAAAGCAAATGGCGCAAGAGTGATTTTTTTCCTCTTTACACTTCTTGTTCAATCCCTCTTTTGTGAGGTAAAGGGAAGTAATAGGACTGAGCACAACGATCTCCCGTTACGCCGCTATTGTGCTTTGCACTCACTAGAATGACCAACTTTTATCGCATTAATAATAGGTCACGAAGATCTGCAGTAAGAGTTAGATGAGAGGATACCAGTTTTTTTTTTTTTTCGCTCTCAGGAGAATTATAAAGTTCTGAAGATGAAAATGCGCGATAGTTTTTATATGATCTCATCACCACTGTCAGTCATGTTGCTGCCCGTGCTCATTTCTTTCCTTCACCTCTCTGTATTCTTTTCTTACGCTATCTAGATATAACCATGTGGACATTACACAGGACCTGTTTACAGATAGCCGATTTTGTATAATAATATAACATCCAATTATCCAATTAAGCCCATTATGAAGGGTTAGACCAGGGCTTCCCAACCGGTGGGTCCCGACCCTTATGGGGGCGCCAAGCTTGACAGGAGGTCGCGCAGTTTTGCTAGAGGTGGCTTGGGATACAATTAATTTCATCTCAATCATTTGCATTTTCTATGGTTTTATATAGTTTTTGTTTTTGTTGTAGTGAAAAACAAAACAAAACAAAACAAAACAAAACAAAAATAACAAAAACATGTGCTACAGCGGTTCAGTGTCTTTACATGACATTAGTTTGCTAATAAACAATGTCAGAAATCTTGACTACATATTTTATGGTTAGACGTTTCTTTCTCTCTAGATCACTGACAAAAAAGTAAACCAAACTGCTTATACTAGGGGTCGGGTGATTTTCAAGCTTTTGTGCAAGTGGTCACGAGTACAGAAATGTCGGGAACTACTGGGTTAGAAAAAATGGCTGGCCTTTTGAGAGTACTTTGGTTTTGAAGTTTAAAAACTAGAGAATTTCCAGATCTCACTAACTCAGACAATGCAATATCTCTTTCAGACTTCCGATGACTTAGTGATGAAGATACTGTTAATGACATTTTCTTATAACAAAACAAACCTCGTCCAGTTTTCTGTCAAATATGTCAGCAGCCCTCTGAAAACAGGACGTTAATTTTCTAAGGGATATGTTAAAAAAAAAAAAAGTTAACTAACAATTAAACTCAAGCAGCCTTTCAAAGAACGATACCTTGAAAAATCCTTGTAAGTTTGAGATATATAAACAGGAAGTAGATTTAAGCTCTCTTTTAATATGCGTGTACTTCCTTTCCACGGCGAAGAGCGTCTCTACTGTACATTTTAAAAATCATAGCAGAAAATTAACTCCGTTTTAAACACTTCATTTAATTTATCCTTTCAGTTGCTCGTTTCTCTTGAGTGAAAGATCTGGGATCATTCCCTGTAAAATGATCCGACTGATATTGTGGGGTCAAAATTTCTATAACCAACATTAATTATGTCAACAGTTTAATACAGTATTACGAAAAGCCACAACAGCATTGCCTTTGATAATTAGTGTGACTTTTAGACAAAGGATTTATCAAACTTAATGGTTTCTTATTTATGAACATACGACCGCAGTTAATTTAGACAAATTAGTAAAAAAAATAAAAAAAGTAAAGAAGAAAAAATCTTAATCAAGAACATTGAGGACTCGCAATCTTCTTGAATGGCATTGGGAAAAAAAAAAACATAAAAAGCAATGTAAATCACCAGTGACGATATGAGATTTTCTTTCGAGATTGTCTATAAAAAATGGGACCTTGAACTTATTAAACTGTTCCTTCAGGGGTTTTTAACCTTGTAAGAGTCAGCAGGCACCACTACAACAAATAGAAGTATGATTAGTTTGTGCACTGACATGTCAAGTTAAAATGTGATATAAGATGAGGCCTTTCATAATCTGGAACAATCATTTAAATCTAATATTTTTTTTTTCACTTATTATAATACTCCACGCTTGGAACAGATCAGCCTCTAAAGACTCAATGAGTTAATTCCAAGAGCGTAAAAGTCTATAGGAAGCCGATCCGCCATTGAGGAGAATATCATTTTGAAGACAAGTAGGACGTCTAAAACCCAACGACAGACGTTAACCCTCTTCTTCTGTTCAGGGTTCTATCTACTTTGTTCCATTGCGTCAAGCAACTAACGTATTGTACAAGACCTATGATCCTTACCCACCAGTGTCTGAAAAGTCTTCCTTAGTCATTCTGAATTTCCCATCAGTGAGAAATTTGTTGTCAGCATGCATCGCTACCGCTCGGCAGATTAGTTAGTTTTTACAACTGTCCTGATGGCTTCAAATACGTCTTAACTCGACAGCTATTGTAGACTAGAATGAAACAGAAACTTCGATACATCAGCGGGAAAAAGATTTACCAAACCAGGATTTGGTGGGAAAAATGTCTCGAAATCGAGAAAAAGTCAATAGGCGGAGCTTCACAATTTGGTACAGAGCCACTCACTTGTGTCTCCAAGTTCTCACAGTCATGTGTGACACAGGCACTATAGGACTACAGCATGACGATCATTATGATAAATAGCCATGGGGACAGAATAGCTCACTGTTATCGGTCCTTACGTCCCACCACTGCTTTCCAATAATAAATGAGTTCCCTAATGGAAAGTAAATGAAACTATTATTAATAATATGATGGGCATAGATGTGGTAGTTTTGTTGCCTTTGTCGAATTTGTGAACTCTGCTATTTCTGTAAAGCTAGTAGTTGTCGTATTTCCTAATACATGTAAACATAATTATACACACACTCACAGGAAAGAAGGCTGTACTTATTTGCATAGATAAATCTATAACTAACGGTAATGATCAACTAATCATAGAAGTAGAAGTGAAGACAATCTGTGGTTGGACATGTTGCGTAACTTCTCAATCCGCCTAAGAACTCGTCCGCCTAAGAGACCGTTTTTTTATTGTTTTTTTGTTTTGTTTTTTTGTTTGTTTGTTTTTGTCTCCCGACGACCGGGTTCTTAGGCGGAGATGCCAGACCACTGTAATTTTGTATTAATCTATCAGGCTATTGAATTTATTAAGTTGTGTGTCTATTGAACATGCATGATTAAAATTATGGATCTACAGGAATAGCTTTAAGATTTCTCTCAACCCTGGACTGATCTATATAATAAGAACGATCAGGGGGCGTGACACTTATCTTATAGTCCAATAAAGTCGGAATCGGCAGGCATTTAAAATTTTAAAAAATTACAGACGTGGGCAACTGATACCCAACTGTGTTATAGGCTACTCTTTATTTTGA
>JBCAUA010059961.1:0-11342 GCA_038406235.1 Peronia verruculata
CGCTCACCGAAGTTTCGTCGTCTCAGAATGAAAATGTCCCAACTATGTTATAAAGTTGTTGCAGTTAAATCAGTTTATTAATTCTAGAGCCACGATTTGTTGTCAGCCTTCAAATGAATCCGGTTACCTGGCCTGTTGATAGGGACGCCTGGACTCAGACTGAACTTGTCGCAACCGACATCACTGAGCACAATTAAACTCGACAGCAGTCTCGTGATTTGTCTTCATGTGTACTCGGATTATTCTGAAATCTTCCTCAGTTCTAATGAGTGAATCCCATCTGTGAAATTTCCGATTTTTTTATATATTTTTTTTAATGAGTTACTGAATATTGGAAGAATTTCTAGAAAATTGTTCCTTTTTTATTTTATCTATTTTTGTTTTGTTTTTAAATTTTATTAAATTTTTCATTTTATTTTATCTTATTTTTTAAAAGATTCTCCATTTCATGGTTTATTTCACTATTTCTTGTCATTCTTTTATCGACTTTTTTTCGTGATTTGATTTCTTTTTTTTGTTTTTGTTTTTTTCTTCCTTTCTGTCCTCATTCGTCATTTCTTTTTATTCATTTTTTCTTACTTTCTCTCTCTTTATTTGTTTATCTCTTTCAGTATTCATTTATGCATGATTAATTTGTTTTATTATTTATTTACCAATTTCTTTAGTCTTATCTCTGTTTATCTCTCTATTTAAGAATTTATATATGTATTCTCTTTATGTATTTTACACTCGTACCAAATTCATTATGCAGACACCTTTGATCACCGTGGAGAAAACTTAAAAAAACATAAAATAAAATAAAGAATACGTAGCTACCAGCCTGCACAAATCGCTACATTTATAACTGGTCCCTGCGCATATAAATGAGTCACATCCCGCCAGAACTTCCGGTCATCAGTTTTAGATCTATATTAATGTCGGATATAAATATTTTAGAATGCAAAAAAAGCCAGCTACTAAACTCTGGCAGTAAAAAAAAAAATAAAATAAAATGATTTTGTCAGCGTTTGACGCTGAGAAACATCCTAGCTACCGTGGGAGGCGCCATTTTGATGAGATTTCTTTTTCAAATGCGCATTTCAAAGATGGCGTTACATGCTTTTACTTTTACGCACTCAAAAACTATCGTGTTTGATTTTTGCATATAATTACCAGCGTTCATCGTTCATTTGACCTCGATCTGTGAGGCTCTTGAACGCTACTAACTACCTCCAAATGGCAGAAAGTAGGGAAGCTGGGATCTATAAATCGCTGGCTGATTATGCACACGTTTTCACACGAATTCAATAACTTCACGCTCGATCAAAGTTATGGCAGACCATTTGATCATTATATTCACAGCCACACCTATAAATGGGAAAAAGTGAAAAGAAAATGTGTAACCTGCGCAGTAGATGTGCGAAATATTATAGCCTCTTAGCTAACATAGAAAGAGATTGATCGTTTCTAGAACTATGCTTTAATACACTTAGGTCAATTTAAGTCTCCAATATTATTTAAGCATCAGACCTATCATGTTTATTCATGTTGTAAAGCAGGTTCTGTGAGACACGAAAACGTTAAACGTTGACCTGAAAAAGTTTTATGGTGTGCACAACTTTGGTGTGCAATAGTTTTGGTGCAAAATTAACAGCTCTTCCCCCTGAATTATGTGCATAATATTTTATATTATGGGACTATATATCGAGCTAATAATCATACACATCCTGAAATTTATTGACCACGTAACGCCTTTTTATTTACACAATATTCATAACTGTCTGTAAGCATGTAATTCTTTTTTTCTTTTTTTTTAATATACTGTCTATGTTTTTAGCAGTAAACTCTATTCTGCTCTCTTGCTATCAGACTGGTTTTCGAAGACTTCTGACACTTACAAGATGAATTCAAACTAAAGACTTGTAGAAAAATTACATGCCCAGACATAAGTGTATTTAAATTTCATAGTCATCTTTCGTTTGAGCTTGGAAGATAAAACTCGATACATTTTTAATGTGCAATGTTTCTAACTTATTTGAAATTCAAAGTACGATCACGTGACCAGTGATAAACGCTGTCGAGTCACGCTGATCTCGAGTAGACCCACTCACTCCGTGCTTGTTTTGAGGAACGCACACAGGGACTGTTCTGTCTGAGAGTACAAGTGAAGAGCTCCGTTCAAAACTCTTATTAGATTCTGTTCTTCTACTGTGTGGCATAGGATCAAGACTGGGTAAATATTTAGCAATAATTTTATCTTCTCTGGCGTATTTTATTTGTTTATGCTTTTGCTCGCAAGCCCATTTCTGCATTTCGATCAGTTTTTCTGTAATTATTTCTACTCTCTCTCTCTCTTTCTCTCTCTCTCTCTTTCTCTCTCTCTCTCTTTCTCTCCCTCTCTCATTCACCCGTGCTTTCTCCTTCTCCCTCTATCTCTCTCGCTTTTTCTCAAAATCGATCTTTGTACTCTTTCTCTCTCTCCTTCACTCGTTCTTTCTTCCCTCCTTTTCCCTCTCTCTACCTCTGTTCCCACCTGTCTGTCACTCTTCCCCGCTGTCTCTTTTTCTTCGCCCTCCTTCCTTTCTCCTCATCTCTTCTTCCTCTCTCATCGCTCTTTCTCCAACTTCTCCTTTCATTCCATTCTATCTCTTTCTTCATCTCTCCACACCTTTTGCCATAAACACAAACAGATTTATAAACATAGAAAAAACTGTTTAAATGAAGATCTCAGATACGTATAAATAATGAAATATTATATATTACTACCAGAGAACCAACGGCCCCTGTAGAAGATTTTTGAAAGCGTATGGCAAAGCGTACGCAGGTCGATATTGATGTCTTAGTTGATTAATGTTACTTAAAGAAAACATGTTTTGAACGTGTCATACAATCGAACGTGCAATTCGGATCAAGCAGCCTCGCGAGCTTATTATTCAATTATTACCGCACTAATACTTGTAGAGTAACGTCAAAGGTAATTCGTTTTTTGTTTTTTTTTTTCGGGTTTATGTACATAGAAACACAGATTCATATGCAACAATGTTGTGTGCCAAATTTCAGATGGATCCATTCAGCAGTTTTCGAGTCCATAAGCCTATTAAGGTTTTCTTGTAGTTTTATAATATAGAAAAGTATAGATTACTGATTCTGCGGAAAATATTCATCACAAACTGATATGGACGTTGTGAAATCTTTGAACATTCCACTTCTTCCTGTCTCTCTAGTCAAAATTACACAGTGCTGGCAACAGCAGGCATGAACAAAGCATGTCTCAAATCAGCGGCATTATGACATGACTGCAGGGCGTCCTCTGCATACTGATATAACAATAATAGATAATACAGACAATATTGTAGATGATATACATCTACCGTTCTCATGGGCAAACTTTTCATGACTTTCATGTTTCTATTTTGTCAGTGGAAATGCCCATGAACTTTTCATTTCTAAACCAACACAGGCTAAGTTACAGGTCATTAGGATCAATGATTCTATTTGTTGACTAAGTTCGTCTCTCTGTGCTTGTTGCCATTAAAAGTGAAGTACTCAATGATAATTTATTCTGTGTGTGTGTGTGTGTGTGTGTGTGTGTGTGTGTGTGTTCACTAGATCTATAGGTATCTATCAACAAGGATAATGCCAAGCATAGAGACTCTCATCCATACACTCACTCACTCTCTCTCTCTCTCTCTCTCACACACACACACACACACCACACACACACACACACCACACACACACACACAACAGATGAGAGAGAGAGAGAGAGGGGGGGGAACTACATCTGAATCATTCAGCACTAACGTCTCCCCTACACGTCAGCTGTACTTAACTAACTAAATTTGACAGGCGAATTGAGCACAATGAACTTTTGTCTATCATTCCTGACGGCGGGAGGAAGGAAGTGAAACAGACTAGAAAACGAATCCCATCTTCTGTCTATCTAGATCAATCTCTCTATCTCATACTTGAGATACCGTTGGTTACTCCAAACTGTTAGAGTCTACCGGTTCCACCCAGTAACACCCATGCCTTCAGTCTGGCTCGATCAGAGGGTAAAATGGTGTACTAATTACCGCCATAAGCCACCCCCATTAGCGATGGAGATAACTCCTACGGGAGTCTAGGGTGGAACCCGAAATAAAATCCTTTAGCAAGGGCTCCGTCCTGCCGCCGTTTTCGAATGAGCAAATTAGTGAACCTCTTCCCTTCCGAACTGTCAGAGCTTCAGCTATTAGTCAATTTGATAAAAGATATTTTACAAAGATGGGAAGCGGAACTTGTATGCGGAATGGAACACTGCGTTTCCTGTCTTCACCTTTTTAACTTACTCAGTCAAGAATCTCTTAGTAAATAGTTGTCTAGACGATTTGTTGATAAAGTCACCATGCTGGGAACGGTGTGTCTGATAGTTGTGGTGTCGTGGCCTGGCATTTGGGGCTGTCGGACTCGGGATCTGAAGTTTCGTGTTCGAATCCTGACAGGTCCGGATATTTTGTCCTTGGAAAAGGCAATTTACACACATTTCCTGACTCGACCCAAGTTTGAATGGGTGATTGATATTGTTAGATTGATAAGGATTTGAGCGCTTAAAAGGTAACCATCTTGTAAGCTTCCCAGGAAGCTGAGAACGTTTATGAGTGTCTTCTTTGGGTCTGTCGGGGTAATAATAGATTGTAAAGCGCTCAGAGCCTGTAGTGTACGGGGATAAGCGCTAAATAAATACTTTCTATTACTATTATTATTATTGTTATTATTATTATTGTAGTAAGATAGGAGAAAAATCATTACATATTTAACAGTATAGCAAAGCCTGAGGTGACACACTAGGTATTTTTCACATACTAGCTATCAATCACATCATCATCCTCAACTGCATGCAGTTCCAGCGACATCGTCACACCTCCATCTCGGCTACTATAAAAAACAATGCTGATACAGCCATGACAGTTGTTTCTACTACTATGAATACAATGGTTTTTCTGCAGACCTTTACAAAATGTTACACCGCCATCACCACAGTGGTTTTTTCAGCTTTGTACAGCTTTTTACAAAAGCTTTCATTAACTACCACGTCAATGATTTCCACTTCAGCTTTTACAAAAATTTCTATTGCTTTCATGGAAGGTTCTATGGTTTTTACAGAGAGTTTTATAGCTTTTACAGAAAGTTCTATTGCTTTTACAGAAAGTTCTATCACTATCACGCAAATTTCTATTGCATTTACAAAAAGTTCTACCGCTAAAATGATCTGGCACAATAATAGCCGTGACGGTGCTGACGTGCCGTTAAATCCCAACACAAACAAACAGACTAAAATAATTTCTATCGCAACTTTTGCAAAATCTTCTACCGCTATCACCACAAAACAATTGCCACGACTTTTAACGGATCACTACAGGATGCCTACAGCAACCTCTACACTACAGCATTTTGTTGTAATCCAGTTTTTGTAACTTTTTCCTCTGCCACCATCCCAACTATTTCAATCTCAACCATTTAAATAATTCATTCTACACCTCAGGTGCTTTGTGATGACCTTTTTTTTCGAATCACTTTAACAAAACATGCCATAGAAAAAGAAAAACACACACACACACACACATACCTTCCACCCGTTACTGTCCGATTTTGCCTTTCAACCTTCTTCATCTTGGCGGTTATCTCGAAACTTCCATTCCAGCTATTGCATATCTAACAGCACCATTACTTATCGCACACTACCATAAGAGTCACTACCATACTTTTTCGTACACAGTACCATGAATGCCATCTTCATCACTTTCGGTACACACTGTTACAAATGTCATTATCATCACTTTCGGTACACAGCATTACCAATGCCATCATCATTTTTTTTCCTCCCACCAGTAACAATTAATGCCATCGTACCATATGAACCTACCTCCTATTACATCAGCCACTATTACTACCACAGATTGTAGCAAGTAATCTCTTTTCATTTTTCACCTTTTTTTTCTGATTTACGTTTATCATGTACAAATTATGAGTCGAGTCTGCATACGAAGTTCCAAGTGGGAGTAGATCATGATTCGGAACTCTTATCTCATAATTTTCTTTCCTAAATTCACCACGTTAATGTTATCAGTTTTTATTTATCTAAGGTGTGCTGAGAGCTCTCAGGTTATCTATCTGCCAATATCACTGGTCTGAGTACATGTGTGTCTATGTGAGCGTGGGTTTATTATGTTTCTCTTCGAATTAATGGGTAAAATGATCTACTAACTCATTCATTCATCCTTTCATCTATAGTTCTTTTAATCATTCATCCATCCTTTGATCCATTCATTCATTCATTCATTCATCCATCCATCCATATATCCATTCATCTATCCATCCACCCATCCATGCACCTATTCATCTTTTCATTCTTCTATCCATCCATCCATCCATCCATTTATCCGTCCATCCACCCATCCATTCATCCATCAATCTATCTATTCATTCATCACATCAATTCATTAATCTATCCAGCCATCCATCCATCCATTTATCCACCAATCCATCCAAAATAGATACCGCTGTAAGGAGACAAATATAGATACTTAGTTATATGTACATCTCATAAAAGAAGAGGCCAATTGGACATTACTTTTCTGCGAATGTATCCAAATCAGGAATGCAGCTATCTAAGTTTATATGATCTTTAATCGTCCCATCTCGGAACAGGATGCATTGGTCAAGACGTAAGGGGAGATTATTCTTATATATCTTCCTTCCCGAGTTGTCGTTCCTGACAGGAAGTGAAGCGTGTCGCTGACGGGGTTATCCCCCTTTGGTCCCCCCTCCACTAATCCCCCGCCCACACACGTGGAGCGCCACCGCTCCACCGCTCCACTGATGCACCCTGATTGTCACTGGTAGCCCTCCATAAACCGCTCGTAAATCTGCGGAGACACAGACCCCCTGGACTTGAGGAGGCCTGGGCGAGGGTCTCAGGCGAGATGCAGGGCACCCTCAGGGGAGGATGTAAAAAATTTTATGAAGGTCAAGACAGTTGAGTCCGTTACCTATAGAGAGAAGGGGAGGGGAATAGATGGATGTCTAATACATTCCGATTAAAGAAGGCTGGGGGTGTGGTAAGGTAAAATCTAGAGATATATGGACGAAAAGATGGATCTAGATAGACATAAATGGAATAGCGATGGACCTAAGAGACATAAATGGACATTCATGGACATAAATGAGCATGGAGTCTTTCATTTTCTCCTATGCTTCTATTCTCTCTATCAATGCTTCCCTGTAAATTATCAGTCTTACTTTCCAATATCTCTATAACAAGAGCGATCAGGGGGCGTGGCACTTATCTTATGGTCCAGTAAAGTCGGGATCGGTAGGCATTTAAAATTCAAAGAAAATTAGAGATGTGGGCAATTGATACCAACTGTGTTATAGGCTACTCTTTATTTTGATTGAAGTTACAGAGTTATTTTATTTTATTTTTTTTTAATTCCGAACTGTCATTTATTTTGTCCTCCATCACTTCCGTGCGAGACACTTGACGCTTTCAAAACACGTTTTCTTTGAGTAATATTCAGTTTAATGAATCAAAATATCGCATCGAGGTGCGCATGCTGGCCAAAAAATTTAACTCGCAGGACTATATATTATAAAAAAAACTGTCACGGAGGCCGTGGGGTACCCAGCTAGTATATAATGTATTTTTTTTTTTTTTGTTTCTTTTTCATCTATTTCCTCTGTCCGTTATTTCACTGCTACTATCATATATTCTTGCTACTGTGGGTTAGGAATTTCTTATAGCCGGGTGAAGCTGGATATAGATGGCCTATTTGGACATGGATGAAGGAAGATGAACAAAATAGATGAGCACAGATGATAAAAGGTAGACATGAACATAGAGTGATACAGGCAATATAGACAGGCATAGAGGAATGTGAAGATACAGATGGACACAGATGAAGGTAAAGAGGACATTGATAAAAATGATATATCATACAAACTATAACCACTATAACCAATGGTCAAAATAGTCTCAAAAGTCTGTTGGTACCAGGTGGTCCTCACATTGTAACTATACATTCCAAGATACTTGAATATAATATTCTGTATCTCACTTTTAACTCTGACCTTAAGACTGAAGCTTATCCTAACCCAAAAGTCAATCCTAGCCCTAAATCTAACCCTATTCACAGTTCTCCTCACTCCACTTGGAATGGTGTAGAACTTCTCTCTTCTGGAGTCTAGAATCTAGATCAAGATCTAATTGAATGTATCGAACCATATCTAACAATGCAACCTGATTGATCGAATAGGACAACCTGGCCACTGAGGCTATTTCGACGACCAGCTATTCATAGTCAATGCAATAACATAAACATAAAGTTTTAATTTCTTCCGAAATAAAGTGATAACGGATTGTAGAAAAGCATGAAATATTCTGTTTTAAAATGGAAAAAGAAACCTTGGTTCTAAATATGGATGATGATGGAAAAATATTGGCACCAGTGATCTGAAGCTATTTTTGAGCTTTGTTCATGAAGACAACTTTAAAGTTGTCACTCTGACTCCCTGAGTCTCTGGCGAATATCCCACCATCAAATCAACTTTCGGTACAAACATCAATATTTCTTCGTTCTGGAAAAGAACTGTTGTACAAACATCATTAAATTTATCTGTAAGAGACGTATCGTTCTCCAAGACGTAAAAACGCATCCAGAAACACGACAGATTATTTAGAGATATCATTATTTATGTACAAGAGATTTGCCATCTTTCGGGAAAAAATAGGATTTATCAAAAAAAAAAAAAAGAAATTTAGCGAAGATAAATCGCTTAACCGATATGATTTAGATCCCTTTAATAACGTATGAGCTTTCGCTTTTACCGTAAGCGGCATATTCCTTTATCTCGTCCTTTCCTCCCTTTTCTTTTATGCGGCACAGGACTAATTTACCAGTCAGTCTTTGTGTTGGATATCATGTCAAACAGTTCAACACTGAGAGATGTTTTTGTCTGTGTTTATCCGAAAATTTGCAAACTGTCCTTTTGTCCAACGTTATGTCCAAACCTTTCGGAAGTCGGGCTGAGATAGGTGTGGTGATTGACGATAGACACACGAGGATTATCACCCACGCAAACATGGCTGTTTTGGAGGGGGATCATTTTCAGAGTGCGCTAATATCTTTGGCGTCCGCGCCGACAGGAGAAGCGTTTGGAGCGTCCCCAGCGTTCTACGTAAAATGTTCCCTCCTAATCCTTGTTTGGTATCGAGTTGTGACTCCTAGTGGACAGGAGAAGAATTTCTAACATAGGCCTACTTCGACATTTTCATGACAGTTTGATTATTGCTATACCTTTTCGGATACAACTTGCATGGCTCTATTTTCAAAAACTGAGTTTCGTTCGATTTTTGTTTTTCAAAAAACATCCCAAAAGTTAATAGCGATTCTGTTTAAATATTTTTTCGGGGGAAAACCCATTTTATCAATGCACGTTGGTATGGGATGTCGCAGATTTGAATGTGAGATTTTCTCTGTTAATGCCCGTTTGCTATCGTTCTGTGGCATCCGAGCGGACGGCAAGAGCCTACTGAGCGTGTACAGAGCTCTATATAAGTTACTCCCGTCCTAATCCTTGTTTGGTATCTGGATGTATTGGGTTGTGGTGTCCGGACGGAGGGGAGACGCGCATGGAGCGTTGGAGAATCCATGGTGTTCAATGTAAAATGTTCTACCATAATCCTTGTTTGAAATTGGACTGCGCGTACCGCCCTTGATAAATGATGTGGGAGTAAGGGAAACAACTGTGTAAGGGACATCTCCACGGACCCGCTGTTTGGCCGCTGTGCAAATGTTTTGGTGTTTTCTGGTTCTGTCTGAAGCCACCCTGAGACTTTGACTGGAGATGTGTGGAGAATACCAGCAAGCACATTCGGTGAGGGGAACCAGGAGGGGAGGGCATGGAGGTGTGATGTTCCCAGGATGGCCAAAGAAGTTTCATGAATAGCGTGTGCTGTCCGATTTCAAGCGGTATATCCAGACTATACAAAATGGCGCGCCGATCGAAATGGCTACTGGCATCTTGTATCATATTGTAATTTCAGAAGATTGTTTCAGAGAGTCATTGACACGCCTTCTCCCCGCCCCCTCCTCCAGCCCCCGCCACCCCCAAAATCATCCTCTGGTCCTCCCATGTCTTTACATTTCACTCCCAACGTGTGTACTAGCGCAAGAGTTATCCCCCCTCTTTTCTTTTACTTCACTCTTGTGAAAGAAATTGAAGAAAACAGAACAGACGTCAGTAGGGGCCGTAGTGAAGAGACGCCGAATTTGGTATGTAAAGGCCAGACTCTCTCGTGAGAGGGAGTGAGTCTGCTCATAGGGTCACCGTCCTGCCCAGGGATGAGCTTTCGTATTTGTCCACCTTCCAGTCTGTGACCTACCACTGATGGTCCATCTCTGACTTCCTTTCTCTCTCCCTTACCCTCTCCGCTCCCTTCCACTCCTTTTTACACACGTTGATTCTGCTACTTACTTGCTTATCCCTTGACTTACGTTGATGTCGTTGGGGCATCTGAGAAGACATGTTCACCACTTTCCTCCATCTGTCTCTATCTTCCACCATCCTCTGGGATACTGCCAAACTCAGTCCTGTCCATTCCTGTACGTTATCTTCCCACCTCTGTCTCTGTCTTCCCCGTCTCCGGCCTTTCTTAACTGCACTTTGCAAGATTGTTTTTGCAAGGCCTCTTGAATGAGAAACACGCCCGTGCCATTTTAAGTTTCATCTAGTCCTTTGTTACGGTCTCTTCCATTATCAGCCTCACCTCACCAACGGTGCCAGCACATCTGGATGAAACTGTCCGGCCGAGCCAGTCCCCGGAATCTTCTATCCAAGCTCTGAAAACCAGATCTCACTTAACAATTTTACGCTGTCTGATTGTTTTTAGAGCATTGTATTAACAAGTAATCGTTAATGTTACGGAAATTCATTTCTGCTTCCAACAAAACGCTCACCAAGCTGTGACAATGTTCCTTGATTCTGCCGTGTTCTGAAGCTTTTCGTGATATTTCTGTCTGTGGAATGCCTGAATGTGTCTTACATAACAACTGTATCTCATCAGCTGTCAAATGGAACTTACTGCTAGGGACACAATAAAGTTTAAGTTATCGAATCTTATCTTGCCTCATCGTTATCATAATGTTATCCATCGTATCTCATCGTATTCTATCTTATTTGATCTGATCTTATCACACATTTGAAAGTGGGGTGTCTCCCATGAAATGCCATCCTCGACATGCCAGTGGCGACATCTCTTCTCTCTCTCTCTCTCTCTCTCTCTCTCCCTCCCTCTTTCTCTCTCTCTCTCTTTCTCTCTCTCT